>JASDQU010298674.1:0-14002 GCA_032191745.1 Picea mariana
CTCCTGAAGTGCGGAGTTCTGAAGTGGATCTCAATCGTTGATTGTGAAAGAGGACGAGGATAGTTGATCTAGTCCTGGCCAAAAGTTTCGAAGTCCCAAATCTCTGAACAAGCGATTTTTCAGCTAAGTGTAGGGTCATGACCATGGTCATATGTAGATTGAGATCTGAGGGAAGGAGGGCTAAGGGCCGAACTGGTTGTCTTCGATACAAAAAAGTGCTAAGAAAGGATTTAACTACGTTTTCTAGTCGTTGTCACCTAGGAAAGTGGTTTGAAGGAAGCGCCTGAGCAGGATGAGATTTTGTGTCAGCCAAGGATAACAAGACAGTGTTATTTTCAAAGAATGGGGATAATATCTCCATGAACAAAAAAATAAATATACCCGTAGCATGGTTTGGATTTTTTTTTTATCATATGCATAATTCTAACAGAATGGTCGTTTGCACATTTTGAAGAACTAAGGGGCTTAAGCACATTAGCTCAGGATGTGTATTGAGGAAATGGAAGAAGGCGAGGGAGCCTCTAGTCATGATAAGGAGGCCAAAGGCCATAATACCATAGTTGGTAATGCAGAGACAAATTCTGATGGACACAAGGGAAAAGGAGAATGGGAAACATTAATGGAAACGGTAAGAAGCCTGAAGATGGAAGTGCAGAGCTATAAAGAAGACAATGAGAGACTGATGAGAGAGAAAAGTCAGATAAATGCTTGAGTGTTGCAGAGCTTAAATCAGTTGCATAGACAAATGAAGAAGGGATCAAACTCAAGACAATAGGAAGAAGGAAAGGTCCATGAAAGAAGGGATGATCATGGAAGAGCTGATTATTCCAGAAGTGCTAGCAGAGCTCATGGAAGCCACTCACCTCCTTACTCAGAAATAAAGTTTTATGCATCCGATGATCCTGTAAGCAGTCCAAAGGTGTATCCTATTAGATACTAAAGAAGAAAACAAGGGATAGATAGTTTGCAAGGAGAGCTGAGGAAGCTCAAGCCACCTTCCTTTGAGGGTGAAAGAGAAAGGGAAGATGATGTCGAAGCATGATTTCTTGGGCTCAAGATATATTTTCAGTTGCATAACTATTCATCAAATCTCAAAGCTAGGATTTCCACCTACCATTTACAAGGGAAAGATGAAATGTGGTGGGACCAACTGAAGAAAGTGGAGCACATTAATGAGAGTAGGATAACTTGGAAGAAGTTCAAGAAGTAATTCCAGAAGGAGTACCTCTCAGAGCATTTCTATCACAAGAAATGCAGGAGTTCTTTGAAATTGGGTTGGGAAGCATGACTATGGCAGAGTATGAGAAGAAGTTCTTGGGATTGTTAAAATATGTCAGGTTCATTGGTGATGAGAAAGTGAAAATACAGAGATTTATAACTGGACTGCTAGCCTTTTATAAGGAAAATATCAAGTATGATGAGCCCAAGACCTTGACTAAAGCCATCAAGAAGGCTAAATACATGTATGAGCAAGGCCAGGGAAGAGAATCCCTGCAGAAATATTAGAAGGACAATAAGAATTCAAAGTCTGATAAGAGGAGGAAAGGATTCAAACCTCCCTTCAATAGGAATGAGCCTAATAGAAATCATCAAGATTAGTATGCTAAGGGATATTTCAAGAAGGAAGATTCCTTGGGAAAAAGGGGAAGAACACTAATCCAATGTTGGGGATGCAAGGAAGATAACCTGTACAAGGATTGCCCACACAGAAAGGATAGAGTGAAGACTGTGCACAACATCCAAGAGGCTACAACAGTCGAAGATATGGGAAGAATCTATTCAGATTTAAATGATCGACGAGCAGAGTACCAGTCCAATATGATCGAGGTGGAAGGTAAGATCATAAATTAGCCTGTTGATATTTTGATTGATTTAGGAGCAAGTCATTGCGACATTGATCCCGAGATAGTGGATAGATTACATTTGGAGAAAAGTAAACTTGGAAAATAAATTTTGGTTCAGTTAACCACTGGAACCAAAAGAAGAATCCATGATATGGTCTAAAGTTGTTCCATAAGTCTTAATGGCGTGAACACTAGTATGGATATAAATATCATACCATTGGGGTCTTATGATATTATGATTGGAATGGATTG
This sequence comes from Picea mariana, assembly GCA_032191745.1. Lineage (NCBI taxonomy): Eukaryota > Viridiplantae > Streptophyta > Pinopsida > Pinales > Pinaceae > Picea > Picea mariana. The sequence continues at coordinate 2,097 of JASDQU010298674.1, forward strand.
GTTGGACAAGCATCATGCTGCCCTAAATTGTCATAACAAGACATTTACATGTCTTGATGGAAATGGAAAACAGAGCACTATGAAAGGAGTCCCAAGACCCATTGCTATAAGGGAGATTTCCGGCTTACAACTAAAAATATGTTTTAGGAAAGGATGTCAATTGTATGCAGTTCATGTGGAAGAGGCAAATAATACAAAAGGGCCAATCCTCGAAGATTTATTGGTACTACAGGAATTTGAAGATGTATTCCAAGAAATACCCGGATTGCCACCAAGAAGGGAGATGGATTTCTCAATTGATTTAGTGCCAGGAGTTGCCCCGATGTCAAAAACACCTTACAGAATGAGCACACTAGAGTTAAAATAATTACAAATGCAGTTGGAAGAATTGTTGAATAAAGGGTACATACGTCCAAGTGTTTCACCTTGGGGAGCACCAGTACTTTTTATCAAAAAAAAGGATGGAACCTTGAGGTTTTGTATTGATTTCCGACAGCTGAACAAGTACACTATAAAGAACAAGTATCCTCTACCCTGAATTGATGACCTCTTTGATCAGCTAAGGGGAGCAAATATATTTTCAAAAATTGACCTGAGGGTAGGATACCATCAGCTAAAAATCAAGGAAGAAGACATTCATAAGAAAACCTTTAGGACAAGGTATGGGAATTATGAATTTCTAGTGGTGCCATTTGGACTGACTAATGCACCAGCTATATTCATGTGCTTAATGAATTACATATTCAGAAATTATTTGGATAAGTTTTTCATAGTATTCTTGGATGACATACTTATTTATTCTAAGTATGAAGAGGATCATGAACATCACTTAAGACTGGTGTTGCAAGTACTGAGAGAACATCAGTTGTATGCCAAGTTTAGTAAGTGTTCTTTTTATCAAAAACAGATCCATTACTTGGGACACATTATTTCAGAGCAGAGCATAGCAGTAGATCCAGAGAAGATCGAAGCCATTAGAGGATGGTCAACACCCAAAAATGTGTCAGATGTCATATCTTTTATGGAATTAGATGGATACTACAGAAGATTCATAGTAGGGTTCTCTAAGATTTCTCATCCCATCACTTATTTTCAAAAGAAGGGAACTAAATTTGAATGGACACTCAAGTGTGAAAAGAATTTTAATCTGTTGAAGGAATTACTTACTAGTGCACCTTTGTTAAAGATTGTTGACCCAAATGAAAGTTTTGTGGTATGTACAAATGCATGTAAGGAAGGAATTGGGGGAGTCCTCACACAAAATGGACATGTCATTGGATATGAGTCCAAAAATCTTAACAAACATGAGTGGAACTATGCCACCCATGCCTTGAGGATGTGGAGGCATTATCTCATGGGGAATAAATTCAAATTAAGGACAAACCACATTGGCATGAAGTATCTTTTTGAACAGCCGACCTTGAATTTCAAGAAAACAAGATGGATGGAATTTTTAAGTGAATATGACTTCGATATAAAACATATCAAGGGCAAGGAGAATAAAGTTGTCAATGCAATTAGTAGAAGAGTGCATACCATGCATGCTAATGTTGTCAGTATGCATCAGTCAGACTTGAAGAGCCGAATTTTAGATGGTCTTGTTATAGATCAACATTACCTATAGGTAAAGGAAAGATTACAACAAGGATATGTACACCAAAAAATAAAGGAGTATGAGATAAAGGAAGATGGATTACCCATGCATAAAAATAGAATCTATGTTCCTAGTTCCGGAGAACTGAGGAATTTGGCACTGAAGGAGATGCATGATGCTCCTTATGTTGGACATATTGGTTACCAGAAAACAATTACAACGGTAAGAAGCCAGCTCTTTTGGCCAAGAATGAAGAAGGATGTTTCTGATTACATCTCTCAATGTATGGAATGTAAGAAGATGAAGGCTGATCATAGGCACCCAACAGGTTTTCTGCAGCCATTGCCAATCCCAGAAAAGAAATGGGAAGTTATCACCATGGATTTCATCACAGGATTAACTAGACTGAATAAGCAACATGATTCAATCATGGTGGTGGTTGACAAATTAACAAAGGCTGCTCATTTTGTGCTTGTGAAGATGACACATTAAACGGTTAATATTGCAGAAATTTTCATGAAGGAAATTGAGAGGTTGCATGGGATACCTAGGACAATCATCTCAAATAGAGATACAAAGTTTACCTCCAATTTCTGGCGGGGATTGTTTAAAGGATTTGCCACAAATATAAACTTTATCACAACATATCATCCCCAGATCGATGGGAAAACAAAGAGAGTCAATTGAATAACTGAAGACATGTTGAGAATGTATGTGATGGGTAAGCCATCTAAGTGGGAAGATTACGTACACTTGGTTGAGTTTGGATATAATAATGGGTATCAAGCTTCATTGAGAATGAGCCCATTTGAAGCCTTGTAAAATAGTAAATGTGGTACTCCAGTAAGCTGGGACAACCCAACAGATAGAGATTTACTTGGGCCAGAGTTGCTCAAGGACATGGAAGACCAGGTGGTTAAGATCAAGCAGAATTTAAAGGCAGCTCAGGATAGACAGAAAGTCTATGTAGACAAGAACATGACAATTAGATAATTTAAAGTAGGGGAGAATGTGATTTTGAAAGTGAAGCCCAAGAAAATATCTTTGAAATTGGGTAGTTGTATAAAGCTGGCAGCTAGATTCTGTGGTCCATTTGAAATATTGGACAAAATAGGGTCAGTTGCATACATGCTTGCATTGCGTGATTCCATGAATGTGCATAATGTATTTAATGTATCTTTACTAAAGAAATGTGTACATGAACCTAACCATGTTATTGATTGGCATCTGATTCAGGAAGAGATAGAGGGAGATTTCCAGGTTCAACCAGTGCGGGTATTAGACAGAAAAGTCAAAAATGCTCCAGAATCGGGTTATAGAGATGGTAAAAGTTCAGTGGACCTTCTACGCTCCTGAAGATGCTACCTGGGAGCATGAAGATGCCATGCAGGCAAAGTGCCTGCAACGTTTTGAATAAATTTGAGATTTTGATCTCTATTTTGTATATGCACTAAGGACAGTACCAAAATAAGGGGGAGGGTATGTAACACCCCAGGTTTTGAACCCCCATTTTAAATAATGTATTGTTATAATGCTGAGAGGCCAGAGTGCCCAAACAATTATTAAAAGGCCATTGTGCCCAAGACATGTAATTTTTTTATCATTATTAATAATAAATACATGGTTGGCTGCTAGACGAATAAGGACTAGAGTTATAGGGGGTTGTGACTCCACAAGAAAGGGGGATTGAGGGGCTAAATGTTTATTTCCTATGTTAATTACCCTTTTTTCATAAGGGAGGGGATCAGTTACATGAGATTCTTGGGGAAGGCCGGGAGGTTCTTGATTCCCCACGAAATTACTTAAACCCACCTCTGGTCTGAAGGGGGGGGGTTTGAATGATGGCTTGTTCACTGATTTCCTATATGTACATTCATTTCCCCTCACACACTTTCATGCACTCACTTACCCATTCATTGATCCATCCTCATCTGCGTCTTGGCTTGGGAAAGGGAACCGAACTACTGAAGAATTAGCCACGGTATGGTGGGTTGTAGTGGTTTTTGGTGTGATCCAGCTGTGACTGAGGCCTGCATGTCTGAGATGCGTTGGCTTGTGTCCAGCGTTTCTCCTAGCTGCAAGTCATGAGAGTTCCAACATTGAGATTCTAGACCAGTTGCACTCGAGCCCAAATTAAGGAGAAGGACTGCCTAAGGGACGATGTGGTAAAGAAGGGTGGAGGTTCATTCTCTCGGGTGGTGCAAGCTGGGTAGAAGAGAGTTGGGTAATTGGATTGCTATGAGAGCTGGGAAGCCTGTGAGATCTTGGGTGTTGATCGGTTTGGGAAGCCAAGTAACACTCTAGAACCGTCCTTGTGGATTCATAGACCTGGATTGGGGGTGACGTTGTTTTTGAGATTTGGAACAATAATGTCTACAGTTGGGTGGAACGTCCTTGGTCTGCCGCCAGTTGGTGTCATCTTTCATAAATATAAGTTCTCTCTGTTATGGTATCATTTGCATGTATATGAATGTATTTTTGTTATATATTTTAATTATCATTTAATTGAATCTTATATTATGCATGCTTGTTGGATATTGTTGTGCATGTCAATAAATCTTGTATCTTATGTGTTCTTATTAATTAAAGAAAGTATCGGTAAGAGCATGAAGTCCAAGGGCGGGATTGAAGGTAGCATATACCGACCTATGGGTGGTTGGGTATGTTACAATTATACATTATATTATACCTTGGGACTTAGGTCTCGTGATCAACTAATCAAGAGTAGTATTATTTTAATATTTTTCAAAGCTATTGGGATGGATCCATCAGGATGAGCCAATTGGAATGTTTTACTTTTTTATTTTACCATGTGACCTCGATATCCTATCGGGCTTGAGCCATCAGTAATGAACCTTAGACTTTTGATTGTATTTAATCATGGATATATTTTGGTTTTATTGTTGTATTAATTGATGATTTCACATGGGTGGGGGAGAAATTTTATTATTTATTATTTTTCTTTATTAATTTTGATTTTACATATATTGGGGAGAAATTTTATCATTTTTATTTTATTAATTTTGATTTCACGTAGGTTATTTTATTTAATTTTATTTTCCTATTTACTACTATGGTTATTGGCAAAAATTACAACATGAGCTCTAGGTCCTATGCCTCCTCGATTTCCTTACACAACCAAGTAAAGGGGATAAAAACTATATAAACCATTTAGTCTTGAATTACCTCATGCATGTGGTATAATGATGTTTAGGTTGAATATCAACGGTTTAGATTCCCTCGTGGGAAGATTAATGGTTGTTGAGCACCCAAGTTCAAACAACTGTATCTTGATCTACAAGAGTTGGAATCAAGTTCAAGATACCTCATTGAAAATTATCGAGGAGAAGAATACATTGGAAGAGGACTTTGAGGAAAACAAGTGACGAAAATATAAAAAAATGCAAATAACAAAAGGTCACGGATTTAATGGAAAATTGATTGTGTAATTTTCAGACGGACATATCTTGAGCTCCCGGAGATTAAAATAGGCCCATGATAGCTTGTTGGAAATATAGTAGAGAGAAGAATAGGATGGAACTGGTGGTATTGAAAGATTGAGGGAAAAAATTATGAGAATATTTAGAAAATAGAAAGAGGCACGAATTCAATGAAAAATGAACTATGCAATGTTTGGGCAGTCCCATCTCGAGCTACAAGAGATGAAATCAGACCTGCAAGGGAACATTAGAAAGCTGAAGTAGAGAAGAAGAAGTTGGAGTGACCTTATTCAACAAACTGACACAAGAAACACCCATAATAGCTCAAAGAACATTAGAGGACACCAACAAGCAATGTTAATGATATTTTTAAAATTGTCAACAGTATCTTCAACTTCCGTTTATAATGCTTACCTTTTCATTTACAAACATTTAAGAGACATTTTAAGTGAGAAATGACAAAACAAAGGGAAATGAAATGAACAGTCACAAGAACTGAGAAGTTTCTCTTATCTTATAAAGAGAACTTGTTGAATGTAAGAAGAGACTTTTTACCCATTGTATAGACTGAGAATACTTTTATTTCTGGATATATGAAGAGCGGAGGGGGTTTTGAAGTCATAAATATTATCAAATGTGTTTGGGACTACTCAACTAATGTTTTTATTTATTTATGTTTTTTTGAGTTCTGATCATATGAACTATTTATATTTTTAGTATTTGGAATGCTTATGCTTTTGTGATTTCTTATGAGTACAGGGATGATGTTACAAGTCTTATTTACAACTATTTGTGATAATATCTACAATATTATTGTTTTAACATATTCTTGGTTGCCATGAATTATTAATGTTGTAAAAAATATAATTTTAAATTATATTAATATATTAGCTTTTCTCCTGTGTAAGATAGCTTAGAAGTAGTTCAATTAGATTAGTTTGTTTATCTTTTAGATTAGATTTAGAATTAATTACAATTCTTTGAGGGACAATGCATTGTTTTCCCCCTTTTTCTTATTTTAATTCTTAGTGGAAACCATGCCCACATACTGGTCGGAAACACCATCCCAAAAGAGAGTAGTTCTAATTGGAAACTTCCATCAAGTGTTCTCCCTTACCTACTTGACGGGCTATTTGGACTCGTCAACAAGAAAATTTTCCACTATTGTCTTAGTTTTGGAAGTCCCCATTGGCAATGGATTCTCTTTTGGGGTTGTTGTTTCTCCTTGAGGTGTATTTCCTTTAGATATTTGCAATTCTTTTGGGCTAGGGGAGTCCTTTACTTCTTGAATTTTGATTGTAATGGAGAGAGAAGTAATCAAGTTTGAGCTTCCCTGCTTCTGATTTATTTTTATCCTATAGGACTGATCCAAATTATTTTGAGAATGAAATAAAGGAAGAACTATAACAAGGAAATACACATAAACATTGCAAGAAACAAAGAGATACAATAACACAAATTTCTATTAATGAAATGAAATGTACATAACTATAAAATAAAAAGTGAATCAACTCGCTAGAATGTTGGAAAATAGCTTTGAGAACAGATGTGATGGCTATGCTCATTCGCAAGAAGATGATGTTTACAATGAGGCTCCAAAGGTTTTTTTAACATAAACAAAATCCAAAACCCTAATCCTGAAAGATGAAATGCCAAAAGGTTTGCAGGCCCCGATGGGGGTAGTTTATGTAAATGTGTTGAACCTACATAGAATAGAAAATACCACACACATTTTCAGAGAGAAATTGAGAAAGAAGAAGCAAGAGAGAAATAATGGGAGAATTCTCATTAACCGTAATGAATAATGAATAATTTACACATGATATACTATGTATAACTCAACCAATGTGCACTAAAGGAGAAGAGAATGTAGCATAGTGGTGGTCTAGAGTGATATGGACACACACCAACCATTATTTGAGTAAACTGCCACCTATTCTAGTCTCTCAGGCAGTTATAGGAGTGAACTGCCACCCAGTTGATTTAACTAGTCTACCAGTCTTCAATTAACTGACTGAAACAAAGTGAAGTGAGGAGGATATCAGGGAATCATGGGTAATGTGCTAAGCTGCTGAAGATACCAAGGTTAATGTGCACTAGTTGGTGATGATCCCAATTTTCAATGGTGAAAAACCCAATGCAGCATCTAGACTCCACTCAACTAGTCAAGCTGAAGTGAAAACTGAAGAGAATATTCTCCCTAGAGGAATATTCTTCCTAAAATATAGGAGAATAGATAATGAATAATAAAAAAGGAAAAACATTAGGAAAAATAAATCTCAGGTGTGTGTGAAGTAAATCCAACACCCCCCCTGAACATCACTATGGTGAAAATAAAAAGAATGGGTCCTGACAACGAGGCCATGTTAGGTACCCAAATACAAAATATACACTAAAATAAAGTGAGGAAAGAGGGAAAACATCATGGGAAAACCCCCCCTGAACATCACTATGGTGAAAATAAAAAGAATGGGTCCTGACAACGAGGCCATGTTAGGTACCCAAATACAAAATATACACTAAAATAAAGTGAGGAAAGAGGGAAAACATCATGGGAAAAACCCCCCCTCAAGGTACAATGTATGTAAAAAGATGAACTGACAATTGCTATACAATTGTGTCCTTCACTCCAAGATGACTTTGCAGAGAATGGAACTTTTGATCAGTGAAGATCTTGGCGAAGATGTTTCTCGTCTGTTTTGTTGAAGATAGAACTGTACGTCAATGATCCCCTTGTGTACTAAGTTCCGGATGTATTGCATGTGGATATCTATGTGCTTCATATGTTGCGTCTGAAATGGATCTCTGTTGAACTTCAGACTGCTCTGATTGTCACACCAGATGACGATCGTTCGATGAAACTAAATTCCCAACTCAGTGAGAAAATGTTGTAGCCACATAGCCTGAATGGTTATTTTAACTACCCCTTTGTACTCTGCTTCGGCTGAAGAAAGAGAAATAAAATCTTGCTTCTTTCTTGACCAACAGATAATATCAGAACCAAGACTGAGTGAGTAACCATATGTGGACTTGTGATCAGTGCTATCGCCAGCCCAATTAGAATCAGTGAACCCGATGAGATATAATGTAGAGTCTGTTGCATAATGAATCCCAAAGGTGATGGTGCCCTATACGTATCGAAGGATACACTTTGTAGCCTTCCAATGTAGCACATGCATCTTCTACATGAACCTGGAAACTGTGCCAATTGCATAGGAGAGGTCTATTCTGGAGTGTGTGAGATACAATAGGATCCCCACTAGTTGTTTATACAATGCGAGATACAACAAGCTCCCCACCATCCTCAAGTTTGACTCTTGATAGGAAAGGAGTCGGAGAGGACTTGCAGTCTATCATGTGAAAATATCTCAAGGAGATATCATGCATACTTGGACTGAGACAGTTTGATGCCTGATGCATCTTGACTGATATCGAGTCAAAGGAAGAAGTGTAGCAAATCCATGTCTGTCATCAAGAACATGTCATGTAGAATCCTCTTGACTACATAAATCACTAAACTCGAGCAGCCGGTGATCAACAAATCATCAACATACAAAACTAAGAGTAGAATTCAATCAACCATCCTAATCATGTATACATTTGGGTCTGATTTATAGCGTAAAAAGTTATGTGACAATAGGTAGGAGTCCATCTTGGCATACCATTCCCTTAGAGCCTTCTTGAGGCCATAAAGAGATTTCTTCATTCTACAGACCAAACATGTATCCTACATAAATCCATGGGGGTTCTCCATATATATATCCTCAAGGATATCACCATGAAGAAATGCATTCTTCATGTCCATATTATGGAATTCCCATCCCTTGGTCGCCACAATGGAAAGTGCTAAACGTATGGAATCCATCTTCGCTACTAGAGTGAAGGTCTCATCATAATCAATGCCATGCACCTGTTGAAAGCCTTTGGAAACAAGCATGTCTTTTTATCTGATAATTTGTCCATCCGCTACACTCTTGGTCCTATAGACCCATCTACACCTGATAATTTACCTTCCATAAGGAAGGGGAATGAGATCCAAGTCTGGTTCTCGAGGAGGGAGTTGTACTCCTCCTGCATGGCAGATTCCCAAAAGGGATTTCCAGCAGCCTCGCCATAAGACTGTGGATCTGAATATTGAACCAAGAAAATATGCCTGGAGGGAAATGGTTCAATGGTAGTGAGTGTAATAGGAGGCTCCTCTAAATAAGATCGAGTCCTCCTAGTATCGGCTGGATCACCAACAATATACCTAGCATCCTGAAGAGTAGTCTGAGCCCACTTGGGCCTCTTCTCTGACTCTGCATCTGCATCTGGATGCACAAAATATGCATATGAATGTATTGAATCTATATCTGGATCATTTGAATCCTCTGAATTAGAACTCTCTTCTGAAGAATATTCGGCATGTGCATGCTCATAATATCGGATAGGTGGAAGAATGAAGGTGTCTGCATGTGACTGTTGAGGTACATGCGACACACTTTCCTCGAATTGGACACTTCGCTCAATGATGATTCAGTCTGAGGAAATATCAATAAGTTTGTATGCCTTCACACCATCATGGTATCCAACAAAGATACACTATGTGCTCTGTGGATCAAGTGCCTTCCTCTTTTCAGAGGGAATACAAACCCATGCAGGTGAACCGAAAATACGAAAGTGGGTCACTTCTGGTTTGAGGCCTCTCCAAGCCTTATAGGGGGTCTTATCATTGACAGATCTATAGGGAGATCTATTTTGGATGTAGGATGCAAAAATAAGTGCTTTGGTCCATAGTCTCTGTGGTAGTGAATTTTCATGTAGCATGCAAGATGCCATCTCTTTTAGAGATATGTTTTTCGGCTAAGCAACTTTGTTTTGTTGTGAAGTATAGGGAAATGAGTGTTGCAAATGAATCCTTGCCTCATGAAAAAGATTATGGATCTCATGATTGACATACTCTCCCCCATTATCAGTTTGAAGGACTTTTGTTTTCTTTCCAGATTGTGTCTCAACAAGGGTTTTGAAATATTTGAGGTGTTGAAAGACCTCAGATTTTTCCTGAGAAAGTAAATCCATGTGAAACGTGAGAAATCATCAACAAAAATCAGAACAAATCTCACTTTTCTGATTAATGGATGCGGAAAAGGGCCCATGAGATCACTATGGATCAAATATAAAGGAGAGGAAGCTCTCTGAGTCTTTCTTTTGTCGAATTTCTCTAGAGGTTGTTTTCCAAGAACACATCCCTCACAGATTCCTTTGGAGAAATGGATTTCTTGTAGACTATAAAACGATATTTAAATGATAATATGTTGTATATATCTGAAATTCAAATTCCCAAACCTTTCATGCCATATCCTACTACTTTCATTAGCATGGGTAAGCAGTAAAGCAAAATCTAGTTCAATAAATTCAGAAAATGTATACAATCTAGATTGATGATTTACCTCACCGGTAGCAACCCTAGAATTGGTTTGCATGTCATATATGTCCACTTCATTAGGTGTGAATATGACTTTCTTTCCGATGTCAAAATTCTTCATGTGATACAAAGAGAGAATATTGACGGAATGTTTGGGAACGTGCAACACATACTCGAAACTTTCGTTGGTGAGTTCAATCCTTCCTTTGTCGATGACCTCAACTGGAGAGTTGTCCACCATCAGAATAGGAGGACCATTGCATGCATCTAATTAAGAATATACTTCTTTTTTGGTAGCCATGTGATGTGATTCTCCTGAATCTATGATCCAAGCATCGGGAGAGGAGTTTATGGCAATCAAGGCATGGCTAGAATTGCCTTTCTTGGGATTTTGATCTTCTTGCTTCTTCTTGTTGTCACCCTCGGGGATGTGATATCCAAGGTTATTTTGCTGAAGTATTTCAGTCATTAGATCTATTTTTTTTTGCATGCATGTAGATTCTGGATGGAATCCTTTATGACAGTATGTGCATTTCTCCCCTTTTCTTCCCTTTCCACCTTTGGATCCGAAGGCATCGGTGAAGGGTTTTGAGTACCCTTCCTTCTTCAGATTTACATGAGCTTTCCTTTTGTATTTATATTTATATTTCATATATTTATGGCTTCCATATTACACAGTAAGTGCATGCACCTTTGGGACTTTGATTTTTCTCATGTTGATGAGCTTAGTTTTCTCTTGTGTCATGGATTCTATAAATTTTTCAAGAGAAGGCATCTTCCATGTGGCTCCAAAGGTGAATTTGAATGACTAGAATGTGGATACGAACATGGATAATTTAGGACCAAGTTTGGAGAGAATGTTGAGAACCATTTGTTTCTCCTCCTTAGATTTATCAACCCTGCAAGCTTTGAGTTGCGACAGTAAATCCTTGTATTTTGTAAATAAATTTTGGAGATTGTTGAAGATTTTTGGATCCAATGTGAGAAATTTGACCTCGAGCATGTGTCCCCTCATCTCATCCTATTTTACAAAGATCCCTTCCAAGGTGGTCCAAGTTTCATTGGGGGTTTTATAGGAAGATATGTGAAAAATGAGATCGGGAGAGATGAGACTGCAAATTGTTCTGAATGGTTCATCCATTCAACTTAGATACTTGGATTTTTCTATGGCTGATGTTGGTTCTATATCTATATTCAAGGTTAACTTGTACAATCCTCTGGTTCGGATTGTTGGAGAAATTTCTATTTTCGACACACTAGTTCAGTGGGAGTAACACTAGTTCGATGGGAGTTAACTGACTAGTTCTATTTTAGACTTTATAATATTAGACCATCACTATTATGCATGCATTCCTAATTATAGGATGTCATTTCCTATATGAGTGAACATCACTCACTCATTGATTATATAATAATATACATTGATTCTCATTCTTCATTGTGTATCTCTCTTCCTTTTCTTGATAAG
>JASDQU010298675.1:0-13996 GCA_032191745.1 Picea mariana
TACTTTATCATTTAAATATTCCTCCTTGACTTTGTCACCTCACTTTATCATTTAAATAATCTTCTTTGATTTTGTCACTTCACTTTATTATTTAAATAATCCTTCTTGACTTTGTCACTTTACTTTATCATTTAAATAATAATTTCTTCTTTGCAAGATATTTGACTTCTTTGACTTTTTGGGGCTTCAAGCCAACATATGAGGTTCCTCCAACTTCGTAAGGCCATAACTCTCAAACCGTGAGGAGTTATGTGACGTTCCACATACCACCAGAAATGGAATGACATGTACTATCCATATAGAATAGTCTTACCTTCAAATATACTAAAACTCATACCATTATACATGAAACAACCTTGGTTCCATTACCCAAACCTTTGTGCTACTGGAATTCACTACTGGACTTTCACCAAGGGTTGACATCAATCACTAAGGGTTGAAATCAATATACAATATCACTCTCCAATAGTTGACATTAATGAAAACCAACAATCCATACCAACTATCCATCAACCTAAGCCAATTGTCTGACAAATATGACCCGAGCTTCCTTGCTGAAATATCTAAATTAGAAATAATGAGTTAAATTCCCGTTTTACCCTAGTTTCAAGGAAAATGAGTTAATGAGGGGGATGGTTGTTGAACAACCAACCACCCTCCATGAATGAGAGCATGGGAGATCTGGACAGGAAAAAAAATATGTCAACCAAAGTGTTAGGGACCTAACCCCTCACGTAGGTAGAATAATATATTTCCATGTAATAAAGGTAAATATTAATAAGGCCTAGCAATAAGGAAGAATAAGTCAAATGTAAGAATACCTAATAGAAGCTTCCGCTTCTAGAAGGATCTTCCTCTAGATGGTTCTTTTGATAGAAATATTTAGTATAAATATGAGATGAGGGTATGAGAAGTTTTGTCTTGGATATTATTGTAATAGAGCTCTTCTCTACTTGAGTTTTCCCCCTCGAAGAGGAAAGTGAACATTGCTCTCAGTAGTCAAAGTGCTCTTCTAGTGTTATTCTGGTATTATTTTGGTATTATTGTGGTGTTGTTATGGTTATATCATTTTTTATCTGCCATTTCTAGCTAATTATTTATGTTCTGCATACTATTTTATATCTAGAATATTACAAGTGGTATCAGAGCACCTTCCTTGATAGTCAATTGGGAGTTAATTTTTTTCAGGGTAGAGACGTATTCCAACGTCTTTAAGCTACAAATATGTGTTGTTAAACACATAAACCCATGGTTAGGGATTCATATACATAGGAAATACAAGTGTTACTTAAGAGCACATCTGTTGGCCACCCTTGTAACCCTTGTTGGTACCCCTTTGAGTGGTAGCGCATCATACAACACCTGTATACAGATCGACCTATATCTCCTAAATCCCTCCATAGATAAACCAATTGACTGCCTGAATTATATAGTGCCACCAAGAACAACACTTGGGAAGATACTCTCTAGTACTTGGGTGGTCGGGTAGTACGGCTATGGGCACGATATAGCCTCCTTAGTTGGTGCCCTGAGATATTGGGTCGAGTACTACTGTTGGACCCCGCACATATATCAGAGAGCTATAACACAGGGTAAACCCTTGTCTATAGAGCCATTGAATACCCTAACCCTTGGGACAGAAAAAAACATAATAGACAAGATATATTTCCACACAACTGTGTCTCCTGCATTCAGAATGTGGAATTACTACACATTTATTATTGTTAATCATTTGGGCATTTCATCACTACAATATTCTTCATATCGGAGTATAAATCCACAAGAATGAAAAAAAAAGGGGTCGAGAGTCTAAGAGAATGCCTAAGAGGGGATCCAAGGGGAAATTACCATGTATATTAATTCAACCATATGTTGAATTAATATACATGTTATATTAACATATGTTGTCCAATCTACTAAAAAATCAGCCAACTCAAATTTGATACCACCTCACCTCAGCTTAGGGAAGTTTCAAAGATGGCCTCCTCCTTACAAAGAGTTGAGAAGAACTCTATATGATTCTCCTGTGTAACGCAGTGAGAAAGGATATCTACTAAGTTGGACGTGCCTATGGCTGAGCACAAGGTGAACGTGTGAATTCCCATGAGCTGGGTGCATAGTTATGAGACAGAGATGAAGACGATGTATTAGCCTCCTCTGAGAAGAGAATTGAGATGATGAAATCTATATGACTCTCCTATGTAATGTAGTGGGAAAGAAGATTTGTTGAGTGGACGTGCCTGTGGATGAGCACAAGTGAACATGATCCTAGTGGTTGAGCACTAGTGAGTGTGGTTCTCTTGTGAGACATAGTGAGATAGATATATGGACATCCCTATGGATGTGTCTCTAGTGGCTTAGCACTAGTGGGTGTATGATATCCCTTGCTATATTGTTCAAGATTCATACCTACTTGTAACCCTAATTGTAATGTAAAGGGTACAGGTTGGCCCCACCTTAATGTAATTGATAATTAATGTAAAAGATAATTAATTTGGTTATTATTAATTATATTGTGAGTTAGAGAGGCCAGCCCTATTGTGCCAATAGAAACTTATGTTGACAGGTCAAGTCTAATATAAGTAAAGGTAAATTCCCCATTGAGAAATCATATCTTTTGTGTGAGAATGAAAATTTCAGCAAATAGTACATCTTCTTGGGAAAAGTGCGCACCTCTCTTGGGCGCTAGTCTTATAGGGTTTACAAGCACCCTCTTGTGTGATAGGTTTTATAGGTGGTGAAGGTCTTTCTATTGAACAATATAACAAAGGATCGGTTGTGTTTTCTTCCCTTGTTGAGAAGGGTTTCCCAAGATACTTCTTGTCTACTTGTGCATGGTGTTTCTTCTTGTGATCTTGGTTGCTGCAACTAAATTGTTTATGGTTTAAGTTAAATGCTAAAATGGAATGAAATTCATGCTTAAAACCTTGCAAACAAGTACTTTGTACTTTGTACCATTTTCTTTATGTCTAATTTCACTTTGAATTAGGATATTTAAGTCAAAAGTGAAATTTGGTCATTTTAGCCTAAAGTGACAATTAATTCACTTTGTGGGTGAATTAAGGGACATAAAGTGAAACTATGGAAACTTAAGTAAAGTGGGTTTTGAGTTGATATTTCCTTGATATGATATCAACCATTGATTAGGGATGAGACTTTGGTATCAAACTTTGATACCAAGATCTAGGTGATCTTGGAGAGGTGGAGAGACACTTCCATCTATAGATCACGCAGATTGAGTAGATCTGTGTCAGACTACTTTCATTGATCAGGGTAAAACCATACTCACCGACTATATGCCAGAAGGCAACCATATCCACTATAAGGATGGTATTGGTGGTGAAGGGAACTTTCCTCGGTAAGAGGGAGTGTTGAGATTTGGCTACCTTGGAAAGTGGTCCCCTTGTGTTTGTGAGCTTCTAAACACATGAGGGAAGTAATGTTGATGGAGATCTATGCAAGCTACCATATTTCTTGGATTAAGTCTATTCTTATTTTAATTATATCTCTAACATACTTTCTAACTGCTAACAAAAAACTAGATGAATCGTTCAACTTATTGCTTCTTTTTGGGACATCCTCTAGGGTAAGTGTTGGTTGAATTGTGGTTAATGGTTCAACAAATAATGGTTTTGAAATCAGAGAAGACTCTAATTCCTTTAGAATTAAATTTTCGTTTTATATATTGTATATGGATTCCTTCAATGATTCTATGGTTTCCTCATGAAACTGTACAGTATTTGAAGGCGCAACCCCATGAAAATCAATTTATGTTTTCTATTTTTCAGACAATTTCTTGTTTTTTGTGTGTACCTTCTTTATTAACGTTTTTTGGAATTGCGATTATAGGCCGCATGGTGAAGTGTTACAAACTCTTCTTTAAATATTTATGGTTCTTGAGTGACTATATCTTCAACAATTTCCTGGGTTTCCAGTAGTCTCTATTCTAACCAGTTGGGTTCTTCGATAATTTCATCTACATCCATTGCCCGAGGATTTTCTTGAATTTTAGGTATTTCTACTCCTGTTTTTTGGGTTTCTCTTTTTCTTTTAGCATAGGTGTGTACACCATGATATTTTTCAATATTTGTCTTCATAGGGTCCTTGTCATTGCCATCATTTGAGTTTCTGACATGTGTTTTCCTTGTTTACAAACTGCTACTCCTTGGTTTTGTTTTTGTCGGGGTACTTCTTTGTGAAACAATAGGAGAAATAGGAATTTTGTTTCTTACTTCTTTTCCTTACTTTGGATAACACCCATCATTGATGGCTAATTCTTCTATATCATTCAGGGATTCATCAAATTAAGTCTCAAGGAGATTTAAATTATCCCGTCCTCCTTTAATAGGTTCAAAGTTAGTGAAATATGAAGAATATCCCACCAAGGACATATGTGCAGTAAATAAATCATTAGGGTCAAAACCATCAACTCATTTAGCCTTATTTAGGCCAAGTTGGTGAAATTGACCTCCAAGTTCATCCAAATGAGAGATATGCTTTACAAAAAATTCTCTGAGTTTCCAAGACAATGGGATGGACTACTTTTTTATTTTCTCATTAAATAAATGAGCCCAGTACTTGTATTGTTTGTATACTTCTATAACAAAGTGTATGTTTGATACATAAAAATGGAGAAAAGGGTTTTCTCTTGGAAACCGAATAACGTTATGATACTAAAATCCTCTGTGGTTTCAAAAATTCATTTCTCTAAGAGAAAGGTTGCAACCTCAAGTGACAATTTTGATGTGTTAGGGATGAAGATTAATTTTTTAAATTAAGAGATACAATTATTGTTGACCAGGTAGAACTAATATTGAGACTTGTGTCTCCATAAGGAAGGACACCAAGAAAATAATGGTGTAATACCCCCTTTTCTAAACCTATTATTTTATTTAATTAATCATGGTTTATGGTTTCCATGCAGTGGCATGAAAGCATTGCAAATATATAATGGTAAATGCCAACAATTGATTGTGGTGGGGGAGCCTTAAAGTATTGGACATGATACAACTAGAGAGAAGAGTGAAGAAACCTAATGAGGGGATTCATCATGCTAATATGACCCAAGATTCCTTGCTAAAATATCTGAATTAGAAATAATGAGTTAAATTCCCCTTTACCCTAGTTTCAAGGAAAATGAGTTAATGAGGGGGATGGTCGTTGAAAAACTGACCACCCTCCATGAATGGGAGCATGGGAGATCTGGGAAAGAAAAAAAATATGTCAGTCAAAGTGTTAGGGACCTAACCCCTCACGTAGGTAGAATAATATATTTCCATGTAATAAAGGTCAATATTAATAAGGCCTAGCAATAAGGAAGAATAAGTCAAATGTAAGAAGACCTAATAGAAGCTTTTTCTTCTAGAAGGATATTCCTCTAGATGGTTCTTTTGATAGATATATTTAGTATAAATAGGAGTCGAGGGTATGAGATGTTTTTTCTTGGATGTTATTGTAATAGAGCTTTTCTCTACTGGAGGTTGCCCCCTCGAAGAGCCAACTGAACATTGCTCTTAGTAATCAAAGTGCTCTTTTGGTGTTATTCTGGTATTATTTTGGTATTATTGTGGTGTTGTTCTGGTTATATCATTATTTATCTATCATTTCTAGCTAATTATTTCTATTTTGCATACTATTTTATATATGGAATATTACAAGTGGTATCAGAGCACCTTCCTTAGTCTAAAATTGTGGCTTAATTTTTTTCCAGGGTAGAGACGTATTCCAACGTCTTTATGCTACAAATATTTGTTGTTACACGCATAAACCCGCAGTCATGGATTCATACACACATGAAATACAAGTGGTACTTAAGCACACATATGTTGACCACCCTTGTAACCCCTGTTGCTACCCCTTCAAGTGGTAGTGCATCAGACAACACCTGTATACGTATCGACCTAGATCTCCTAAATCCCTCGATAGATAAACTGATCGACCGCCTAATAGATATAGTGCAACCGAGAAAAACACTCAAGAAGATACTCTCTAGTACCTGGATAGTTAGGTAGTATGAATAAGGCATGGTCTAGCCTCCTTACTTGGTGCCCTGAGATATTGGGTCGTGTACTACTGTTGGACCCCGCACGTATATCAGAGAACTATAACATAGGGAAAACCCTTATATGTAGAACCATTGAATACCCTAACCCTTAGGATGGAAACAAAAACATAACAGACAAGATCTATTTTAGTGCAACTATGTCTCTTGCATTCGGGTTGTAAAATTACTACACATTTCTTCCTGTTAAGCATTTGGGAATTTCATTATTGCATTATTCTTCAGATCGGAGTATAACTCCACAGGAATTAAAAAAAAATTCTGGATCTTGTTGGCACCATTATTTGAGACCTATACAGTTTGATTTCTCTCTTCGCCCTTATCACAGTCATACCTATCATTTTTCAGCATATGTTTTTTCTCGTGGACATGAACCCCTTCCAACACTCTTATTTGGGCTTTACCCCATTGGATTCAACTTGTTGCCCTGATCGTTTTGATACACTTCACCCATAACCCATTTCTGTGTGGTCCCACCCACCCCCTTTTATGTTCCCTCTTCATCATGGACCACACCCGTAGCCAAGACTTGGAAGCTTGCTTTAATGCCTTTCACTCTAATTTTACAGAAACCCAACAAGAAGTGAGACAAATCAGTGCCAATATTGCCACCTTCAATAAAAACATGCATTCCTCCATCAATGCCAAAATAGAGGACCTCAAACAAGACATCAGACAAGAACTTGCTACCCAACTTGAATCCGTCACTATGATGATCTGCGCCAAGCTGCATATCCCAACAGATCTTCCCTCATATGACCCACATTTGCAAACCGAAGGTGAAACTTCCTCTCATTCCCAGAATTTCATGCCAATCACTTTCAGGGTGAAAGTGACATATGCCTTCCAGTGTGGATGTGACCAAATATGATGGCTTGGATCCCACTAGCTGGGTAACTCAAATGGAACATTATTTCTCTTTGTATGGAATTATAGATGAGTCGACCAAACTCTAGTATGGTGTTCTCCTTCTAGATCAAGAATGTTGGCAATGGTGGCAATGGAGAAAAAATGCCCACCAAGGGTATGTGTCTTGGACACACTTTGTGGTAGATCTTTATGAATTCTTTGACACTAACACCAACCATTTAGGTCATTTGACAAAGTTGAAACAATCTAGCACAGTGGAAGATTTATAGCCGCTTTTGAGCGATTGGATTTTCATACAGAGAGCATGTCTGATGCTTTTTTTTGAGAATGTTTTATCAGTGGCCTCAAGGATGAGATTCGTGGCCATTTCCTAATGGCTCGCCTCAGAGTTGGGTGGACGCTACTAAAATAGCTAAGGAAGCACAATTGGTTGTATCTTCTGAAAATAAAAAACCCTTCTTCAGTCCTTGCACCAAAACCAATCACTCCCACTCCTCCTTCTACTCCACTAAAGATCCATAAATTGACCCTGGATGAAATGGATGAACACCAAATCAAAGGCCTTTGTTATAATTGTGATGACAAATATTTTCCTGGGAATAAGTGTAAGGAACAAAAGATTTTTATGGCCATCTCAGAGGATGTTTCAGAAGATGATGTTGAGGCTCCCCTTATGTCTGTGTCACCTGAACCCACAAACATGACCCCTCTCTCAGACCCTCCTGAAGTAGAACCGGTCATTTCCCTAAATCCTCTCACTTGCTTCTCTGCTCCCAAAACCATCAAGATAATTAGTTACATCAAGCATAGGAAGGTCATCATTCTTGTTGATAGTGGAAGCACCCATAATTTTATTCATCACCGCATTTCCCAAGAAACTAATTGCTATATCTGTGCCATCAATAATTTTCAAATCATGATTTCCAATGGTGGGTCCACGAAATGTGGAGGGAATTGTGAAAATGCATGTCTCCAAATTGGTGAGTACCACATGAAATATCATGTGTTTTCTATTGACATGGGAGGTTGTGACATTGTGTTGGGTAAATAATGGCTAAGGATTTTGGGTCCCATTCTCATGGATTTTAAGGAATTAACCATGCAAGTCGACCAGGAGGACCAACAATATAAGTTCCAAGGCATCACCGCTGGTTCCCCGAAGATCATCAGTTCCGATCACATGGAAAATCTGCTCAAAAAAGGTCATTCTGGCATTATCTCCCAACTCCATGCCATACAAGTCATTGAGACACCCTCTGTGCCACAGGACCTCCAATCCATCCTCTCTAAACATAAAGTGGTTTTCCACTCCCTAGGGATTCGCTCCTTCTTTTGGTGTTCATTATCATTACATTCCCCTTGTCCCAAGAAGCCTTCCTCCCAATATTCGTCCCTATCATCATCCCTTTTCCCAAAAAAATGAAATTGAGAAAATTGTTCAAGAATTGCTCAACACATGTTTTATTCTCCCTAGTAAGATCCCCTACTCTTCTCCTGTGGTCATATTCCTTAAGAAATAAGGTTCTTGGCTCATGTGTCCTAACTTCTACGCCCTCAACAAACTCACCATTAAAGACAAATTTCCCATTCCTGTCATTGATGACCTCTTGGATGAATTGAGTGGCACCTAGTTCTTTACTAAACTTGATCTTCATTTTGGCTACCACCAGATCCATATGAATGAGGCAGACATTCCTAAGATTGCATTTAGAACTCATGGGGGCCACTATGAGTTTTTGGTCATGCCCTTTGGCTTGTGTAATGCTCCCTCCACTTTCCAAATCCTCATGAATCATGTCTTCTGTCCTTTTCTCCGTCATTTTGTATTAGTTTTCTTTGGTGATATCCTCATATATAGTAAAACCTGGACAAACCATCTTGCTCATGTGGATCTAGTTCTCCATTTAATCTCTCAGCATCAAATTTTCCTCAAACAATCTAAATGTGTTTTTGGCGCCTCGAAAGTCAAGTACTTGGGTCATCTTGTTGGCAAGATTGGTGTCAGGGTGGATCCTAAAAAGTGTGAAGCTATGCAATATTGGCCTAACCCAAAGACTCTCAAAATATTCCATGGATTTATTGGTTTAAAAGGTTATTATCACAAGTTTGTTAAGAATTATGGAAAGATTGCGACACTTGTCACTGCTCTCCTTAAAAGCAATTTTTTCAATTGGACTTCAACAACTGCTTAGGCTTATCAAACCTTGAAGATGGCCATGTGAACTAGTCCAGTCCTAGCCCTTCTTGATTTCACAAAGACCTTTGTCCTGGAATGTGATGCTTCTGGGAAAGGAATTGGTGCAGTCCTTATGCAAAAGGGTTGACCTTTGGCCTTTACCATCAAACAATCGTCAGAGTGAAATTTGGGAAAATCAATATATGAAAAGGAAATGTTGGCTATTCTACATGTCGTGGATCTTTGGTGCCTTTATATATTGGGGAAATGCTTCCAAATTAAGACAAATCATCAAAGCCTCAAGTATTTTATGGAACAATGTCTTTACTCCCTAGAGAAACAAAAATGGGTGACTAAGCTCTTTGGATATGATTATGAGATCAATTACAAGAAAGGAAAAGACAATGTGGTTGATGACACACTTTCCAGAAAATATGAAGATGAATGGTTCCTTTTCCTCTCTCCTTCATTGTACTAGATTGGCTCCAAGCTGTTCACTAGGAATGGCTACATGATCCCAAAATTTTGCATCTAATACATAAATTCCTGGCCAATTCTCTAGTCTCCCCAGGGTAGTCTTGGCTCAATGATGAGCTTCGTGTAACATCCCGCTCTTGCGCGCACTGAGAGAACTTATTCTTTGAGGACACTTGCTTGCAAGTGATCCAGATTATTATGAGGCATTATGGATATGATGATATGTTATTTTGTGTGTTTACATAGACATGTGATATTGACTGGGTTCTCCTAAGTGTGTAGGACTTTGGACCTCGAGGATGCAGTGGCATCGATGAAACCCCTTGGACTCCGGATTGAGTCAGGGAGTGTACTATTGGATTTTGATTGTTGTTGATGTGACATATGTACATATGATTAGATGTTATGATGATTGATTATTATTGAGCGACATGATTTGTTGATGATGTAGGTTGACAATAGCTTGCCGACTAGACTCACATATGGAGTAGAGGGGTCATGCACGACAACCATAGACTTTGGGGGAGAGGTGTGGACAACAGCCCTGCCACAGCCTACTAGCACTCCCACCGTGGCTCAAACTGTAGGTTAATGATTACCTAGTTTGACAAGACCCATGATGCCATGAGGGAAGACTATGACATTCACTCAAGATGATTCTAAGGGGAGCGTAATAAGGCAGGGGCCTTATTCCTAAGAGGCCCTTAGTCTTCCACAAGATCACCTAGAGGATTATTGACTGCATGGGTTTTTGATGTCTACCAAGTCAGTCAAGAGGTGAGTGCCACCCTTGTAGCACTCAGTGCGTCCTGAAGGGCACGTCACACAAGGAAAATGGAAAGAGGAGAGTGGTACCCTTGGAACATGTAGTGTGTCCTAAAGGGAATGTCGCGCAAGGAAAACTAAAAAAGGCGAGTGTCACCCTTGGAGCACCTAGTGTTTCCTAAAGGGCATGTCATGATTTCAAAAGGTAAGTGAATAAACCTAGTCAGCCTTAAAATGAATGACATGATAAGTAAGATTTAAAAAAACAATTTCCTGAATAAAAATGTCACCCAACCTAGGAAATTAAAATCTAGGTCTAAGTGATACTTGTGGTAAAAAATAATAATAATCATAATTAAACATGTGACGAGAAGGGGGTAAGAAATTCAATTAATTTATTAAAATCAAATTACTTTGGGGGATAAATTAAAGAAGAAGAAGGAAATGATTGCTTTTCTACATATGCTAATTAAAGTTTATTAATTAAAAAGAGAAAGAGGTGGTTTTTCGACACTTTCTAATTCGAGTTTTAGATAAAAAGGGAAAAGAGGGAAACTTAAAAGAAATAGGAAACTAAGGGAAAAAGGGGAAACATAAAAAAAAAGGGAAACGTAAGGAAAAAGCTAAATGACTAACTTAGTAAGGAATCTTGCCTTTAAGAACCTTCTAATTATGAACTCAAATAGGAATTTAGTAAGGGAATAAGTCATTTAAAATGTGTAAGGGAATATGGGGACACCGAGGAGCGATTTTAGGAATGCTTTTAGGTGGGTGAGGGAAATAGGAGTAATTAAATAATTAATGAAATTAATTTTTGGTGCAACTAGGGGGATGGGTGACATGTGTACGGGGGAGGTTTTTTCAAAATTAAATTAAAGAAAAATAAATTAAATGGAATTTGGGAAAGAAATCACTTAGAAACTCTATAAAAAGGATGGAGGAGGAGGAGTATGGATGTGATATTTTATGCGTAATGTTACGCGACAGAATTTTTGTCTTGACTGACTTATCTTGTGGGAGTTGGGATACCTAACTCGGGTAACGAGTTGTAGCTCGACCTTGTGAGGCGATCTCGGTGATAGTTGTTCTTTGGTTTATTTTGCATGGCCCCTTTGAGGCTCGAGGGGCTTAGGGGGAAGAAGAGTACCCCTAGCGTTGGCTCAAAGGTACCGGTGAAGTCACATCGGTCGACAAGCAGGAGCTGGATGGAGTGCACAGGACAATGACTCAGAGCAGTCACCTTGGGATACAATGTGCATGCATTTATTTTGAATGGTAGATTAATATTGTTCTTGCGCTTTCATTATTGTACTTCTATTGTGTAAAGATATGTTTTTTACTCAATGTTTTTAATCAAGAACTTAAATTCATCATAGCTTTACGCTCGTTGTATTGAATTGATTTCCTTGGAAACCCCATCCCTGATTGCTATGACTATTATGTTTTGTTTTATTGATTATTATGAAGAGATTATGCTTTAACTCCCGTCCTTATCCCTATATAATCATTCCATGCCTGAGAAGTGAACCAAGAGCCGAATCAACGGTCATCACTTCGGTGTTTATAGACCTATAGATTCTAATGTCCTTCTTTTATGTGCATGGATGATGAGAAAAGGACAATTTTTTCCCAGCCATCTAACTTACTTCTCTCTGCGTTGATTGATTCTTGGTTGAGTTATTTTCCTTGTGTCTTCCTTATGAACTAGTACCTCCGCCCCCTTGAATGTATTTATTTTCTCCCCCTTTTTCTTGGACTAATTTAGTTTGATTTCTTGTGTACGTCTTTAGCTTAACTGAAAGAAGTATATTGTCTCTCAACTTGTTTGAATGTGTGAGGGTTTCCTGAATCTATTTGATAAATATTTGTTGGTTGGATCTAATTCCAGTGTTGTTATTTCTCTGGACTTGGGGAGGCCTCATAAATTAGAATTCCAGTCGAGTACTTGCCATGCCTCTCTTTTTAAAGTGGTTTTTGTGTAAAGGCACTGTCATTCCAGTTATTGTTGTGGATACCTGTTGCTCTTAGATCTTCTAGGCAATGTGGTGTTCATCTGAATCCCTTTAACCCGAGCTCTATGTCTTTTTTATCTCTGCATTTCCATGGTCTCTGCGTCTTATTACACCTTCGTGTTTTTATGATATCAGTGTTGATCAATGTGTTTTAATCTCCTTTGCTTTTTAATGACTGGTCTATGCATTCTTTTACCTACGTTGGAATGATGATACATCCGTTTTATTTTTCCTATGGTTTACCTGTGTTGGGATGATGATACATGTGTTTTATTTTTTTTCCTGCATTTTACCTGCGTATGGAATGATGATATTCTTATCTCATATTACTCTGCGTTCTACTTATGATTTTGGGATTGTGTGTTAATACCGAACAACGTTTTACATGAGGGGTCAACAATTCTTATTTATGTGGTAGCAATATCCACGATTTGATAGAGTAGTATTCAACAACGATATCCTTCCTTCATTTTAGACTGTGAATTCCCATTGTACAAGTCAACGATTTTACTTCTGATTGCCTTGAATAGAATTTATAATTGACTGCGATTTCCCACTGTACAAGTCAACGAGTTTACATTTGATTTCCTTGAATAACATCTATAATTGACTATGTTTTCCCATTGTACAAGTCAGCGATTTCCCTGTTTCCATTGACTGCGATTTAGCATGATCATACAATGCGTTTATGTTAGCGATTTTTCCTGTTTTTATATAGTGGTGTAGTTGATTTATTGATTTACAAAACAAACATACGTTAAAAAAGATGTTGGGTTAATTTCTGGATGAAAAGGCAACAATATCTATATTTTAAATGGTTATAATTATAATGGTTTTAACCAGACAACGTTTTCCTTACTTCCATGTGATAATGATTTCACAATGGTTATAATTGTAATGGACTTATTAGCATGACAACGTTTCTATATATTTGTGTTGTTATTAATCATATGGCAATGAATTAAATTTGGACTGCCATATCTTGGACTACGTTTTTATATTGCTGACAACTTTACAATTGACAACTTACACATATTGACTTCGTTTTTACATTTGTTATCCTCAATATAGTTTCCAACGAATTTACATATGATTTAGTGGATATGTTTTGGTTAGCTAACACACACCTTAAAAGACAACGACTGCATTTTATTACTATCTTCAGTTCCATAGTTAGAAATTGTATTAGATTTGTTTTCAGTTTAAAAGGTCTTCATTATATAGAAAAGTTATTTTACTTGTTACATATATTATTCTTGTTCCATTGATTATAGATTATAATTGTTCTTAGATAGCGATTTAGCATTTATTTTATTAAATTGTTATACAACCATATCGTTATTAGATATCGATAGATATTACTGTTAGATATCAATCTTAGTTAGCAATTTTATACACTTAGTACATACATTGATTGGACAATGAATATTATCGACAACAATAAGAATGATAGGGTTGGAGGATTTAAATTAGGCTACATGGAATTACATGTTAGTAAAAGACAAGGGTAGTGAGACCTTTATGTAATTAAAATGTTAATTAAATAATAAATACTTATTGTAGAATGGATTCTCAAGGAAGAACTTCTTCGATGACTAACAACATCATTTAATTAATGTATAGATTGATTTTGTC
>JASDQU010298684.1:0-14600 GCA_032191745.1 Picea mariana
GGACGTAGCCCACACTGGGTGAACCACGTAAATCTGTGTCTCTCTTGTATTGTGTGTCTTCTGTGTTTTTGTTTCTGCATTTGTTTTATTTTATTGCTCCGCGGTCCTATTTTTCTAACACTAGTTTTATGTTTTAGTATTCTCGTTGTAAACTCTCAACGTAACAAGCATTCCCAAAGTGCCTCCAACATATTGAAGAAACCCAATTCTATCCTACAAGGTCCCCTACAACAACATGGAGATCAAATGCATGTCTTGAGTTCCCACATGGAAATTCCAACCCATTACTCTAGATATATTGATTCTAGGCATAATGCCACTAGGAAATAAAAATGTAAGTGACATAACTCCATAGTTGATGATAGAGGTGGGATTGTTGGAGCTAAGAGGGTTCCCTGCCATCGTAATAGAAACAAGCATGCTAGCATGGGACCTATTGAATTAAAAGGAAAAGTCCATATTTTTTTATTAAAGGGATCTCCACTAACAATACCATGAGTTGAAGTTGAGATTTTCATGACAAGAAGCATCAAAATTTCTTTAGGAATGGAACCCCCCTGTTTGGATCCACTGTCCATATGGACATAAGTCTTGAGACCTACGAAGGGTTAATGTTCTGAGACAACGATGCTTCCTATGCTTGAGGCATGGCTTGCATCTAGAAGCATCTAAGATTCTTATTAGTTTCCTTTCCCAATCTAGTGCATTCTTATCCTCACTCTCTTACTCAATGTTATCCTTGAGACCTATGTCAAGAGGCCTTACACTGGAATTATTGGAAATTTTCAAGGGAACATAGATTCTAACAAAGTTTCCTATAGAGATAGACAAAGAAAGATCGTCCCAATAGTTATTGCTTCAATGTTCACTCCCTATACTTGTTCTAGGAGCAATTTAGATGTCTCCTCATTTGACTTTTGATCCAACTTTCTTGTCAATTGAAAAATATTTGATAGAATGACACATTGACAAGAAAGTTGGATCAAAAGTCAAATGAGGAGACATCTAAATTGCTCCTAGAACAAGTATAGGGAGTGAACGTTGAAGCAATAACTACTGGGACGTTCTTTCTTTGTCTATCTCTATAGGAAAMTTTGTTAGATTCTATGTTCCCTTGAAAATTTCCAATTATGCCAGTGTAAGGCCTCTTGGCATAGGTCTCAAGGATAACATTGAGTAAGAGAGTGAGGATAAGAATGCACTAGATTGGGAAAGGAAACTAATAAGAATCTTAGATGCTTCCTATGCTTGAGGCATGGTTTGCATCTAGAAGCATCTAAGATTCTTATTAGTTTCCTTTCCCAATCTAGTGCATTCTTATCCTCACTCTCTTACTCAATGTTATCCTTGAGACCTATGTCAAGAGGCCTTACACTGGAATTATTGGAAATTTTCAAGGGAACATAGATTCTAACAAAGTTTCCTATAGAGATAGACAAAGAAAGATCGTCCCAATAGTTATTGCTTCAATGTTCACTCCCTATACTTGTTCTAGGAGCAATTTAGATGTCTCCTCAT
Organism: Picea mariana; assembly: GCA_032191745.1. NCBI lineage: Eukaryota > Viridiplantae > Streptophyta > Pinopsida > Pinales > Pinaceae > Picea > Picea mariana. The sequence goes on from JASDQU010298684.1 coordinate 1,519, forward strand.
TTTACTTTTGATCCAACTTTCTTGTCAACTGAAAAATATTTGATAGAATGACACATTGACAAGGGACCATTGATTATATATTTGACAAACACACTATACCCAATCGACATTGCTATCTCTATACGCAATAAGATATTAAATTATAAAAGTTCTTGCATTTGTAGCCCACAAATTCAAAATCTAGTAAGCAAATTATGTAAAGGAACTCCAAGCACAAGCGAGGTGTTGTGAAAGAAGTGGAAGGTACCTTGTGAATCTTCCTCTAGAGCAGTTCTAATCTTCCCTTTGCACTGAGTTATTAGACTCTTTCATGCAAATGTATTGGAAGACACAAAACAAACTCCTAGAGATAAAAGGATCATTGTGGGCACCTCACTTCTTTAAAAAGTTCATCTTAACCGTATATTTGTTAAATTTTTAATATCATATAGGCAACTCACTTCTTTAAAAAAGAATTAAACTCACTACTATATAATATCACTACTCTATGGTATCACTATTATACATATTGATATATAATATTAGTATTATAGTTTTTCAAAGTGATAATTTATTTTTAAAGAGAAAATAAATCTAAAATAAGTTTATTCTACTCATATACATTCATGAATGTATATGAGTAGAATAAACTTATTTTAGATTTATTTTCTCTTTAAAAATAAATTATCACTTTGAAAAACTATAATACTAATATTATATATCAATATATATAATATCACTACTCTATGGTATTACTATTATACATATTGATATATAATATTAGTATTATAGTTTTTCAAAGTGATAATTTATTTTTAAAGAGAAAATAAATSGAAAATAAGTTTATTCTACTCATATACATTCATGAATGTATTTAAGTGAAAAATAACAATTGTCACCTAAATGCATTTAAGTAAAAAATAACATTTGTCATTGGGTTAATGTTATAATTGAATTTCTCCCCAAATTACATCAACATTTAATATATCAATAATCATATTATAATAATTATATTAAGAAATTTTATGTAAAAAATAAAAAAAACATTTTCATTGAAGTTTGAATTTGCACAAAGTCTAAATGTTCTTACCATTGGAAATGCCACTGATCCTTTAAATCCCCCGATTTCTACTTTTGCGAATTATTCGTTGTTTGTTCATTTTGGTAGTGAGGGCATGGTTTGGGGTATTCTATGAATATAGAATTACAATGAGAGAATGTTTGAAGGGCAGTCGAGGTAAAAGAGTCAATATTTTTTCATTCAGAGATCTAAATCCTAAATACCTTTCAACAATTAAAATTTGGGATATCAAGGATGGAGTTTCAAAAATTAAAATTTGGGATTTTAAGGATGAAAAAATTTGGGATTTCAGAGATGGAATTTAAGTGAGAAAATAATCCAAGTCTATTACTATGTTTTAATAATGGAATTCATCGATATTACTATGTTTTATTAATGGAATTCATGTGTTTCCTCTAAAGACGTTACGAGTTCAAATCCAAAGGAGGTAGGGTATGTATATTTCCGTAGACTTTAGCAATGGCTAGAAGGAGTAAGCTAACTAGGGAGAAATTTTCCCTCTTTTCAGGCAAAAAAAAATGGACATGGGAGTAGCTTGAGTTTGGCAAGAATCAAAGTTCCATACATATTTAATATTAAAAAATAGATTATTATTATCATTATTATTAATCTATTAACATAAACACAACATTTAACATATAAAGAATCATTCCCTAAAATAACTTACCGGTAATCTTAAAAAATAGAATATTATTATTATTATTAATCTATTAACATAAACACAACATTCAACATATTAAAAATCATTCACTAAAAATCCTTATATCTCCAAATTACAGTTCAAAAATAAACAGTTCCAAATAACTGAAAAAAGCATATTAAAAACCATTCACTAAACTCTATGCATCTCCAAAACCATGTTAGTGAGCATGTACCCAAAACCATGTTAATGTACTCATAGAATATTTCTAAAAACACAATGAAAAATACAAAATATCTCACTAAATTTTATTAATCCAAACACAAACTTGAATATATTTAAATACAAAACAAACTACCTCGACAAACTAAGAGGCAAGATCCTAAGAAATAACAATGAAAATACAATAATGTATCTAGTTGGTGATAGGATCTCAACTAGTCACAATAATATCAGACTAACTCAACTATTTCTTGAAAATAGGAAAGAAAAAAGATGCATCACTCTCTAAACCACAATAATACTCTCCTTCCAAAATAAAAAGGACAAATACATATGCTAAGGCTAAGGACTTGAATCCCTATCACCAGGAATCTCATCTAGTCATCAAATAGCCATCACACTATATACCATTGTTGTACACAACACAAAGAATATTTTACCCTTCTTTTCTTAATGTCACATCTAGGATTCCAATGCTCTTAATTTAGGTATAAAGAGTCCAATATGTTGAATGCCTTTTGGAAATAACCTGGAAAATACTCTTCTAAAGGGATATTCAAAATTAAAGAATCCTATGGTCTCACAACCTAAGTCCATCAAATGACCAAGGAGAGTATATGGAGAAACATATGGACAACCAACTTATTAAAAAAAAAAGTACTTCCCTCTATTTAGTGGCTCACAAACATATGCTAACATGGGAAAACCTAAAAAAAAAGAGGATCCATAGGGCCTTCCATCTTCCCATTATGTATCCAAGCTAAGGAGACCATGGAACACTTGTTGAACCAATGCCATTTTAGTTTGAATATCTGTGATGATGAACCTCAAGTGATGTGCACATTGGACCATCATAGAGACAGTGTTCCCAACACAATCTCCAATTGGCATCTCTTGACCTACAAAAATGTCATTCTCAATAGAATCTGACATCGATGATCTCTTTCCAAGATTCATTCTATGGCATATCTAGAAGAAGCATAATAAAATAAATTTCCATTCACTTTCAGCTCCCTAGACTGCTATTTGGCCTAAAATTCATCACAACATTGTGGAAACTATGAGGAAAAAGAAATGGGGGATTGACGAAATGAAGTGTGAGTGCAATGAACAAGCCATCTTAAACCTATGAGATATATGTATTTCTCTATCTGTCGATCTTCCTCAACCTTGTCTTCTAGTCCAAAGAATCCCAAGCAAATGGCATCTTCCTCCCTCTGGATTCATCAAATTAAATTTTGACAGAGCCTCAAAGGGTAATTATAGCTCTGTAGTTTTTGGAGTTTCCTTTCGTGACAATCAGGGATTCCTCTGTCACATCCTAGCCAAGAATATTGGGCATAATTCCAACAATGTTGTTGAATTATGGGCTCTCACTAGTGAAATCCAAATAGTTATCTAGCTTTGCTTCCATCAACTAATTGTGGAAGGGGACTCTCAAATAATAATAAGCATGTTATCTAAACTCAAAAATGGCTCAGAGACGGCCAAAATTTATACCAGTTGGAGGCTTATAGGAAGCTTGGACTCTCCGAAGAATATGATCTCTCCTCACATGGTCATTATTCCCTCACATGTTCGCAAGGAGGCCAATAATATAGCAGACAAGTTAGTCAATGCCAAAATTGATAGAAAATAGGGTGACCTACATTGTAGCTCTAATCAATTCCTGGTGCACCCCCTTTTTCGAGAATGTGTAGCCCTAGAAACATAGGATGAATCCTCCCTGGATGGGGTGATATCCACTTTCTCATGACCAAAAATGTGGATAGCATATTCCCTTCCAAGTGCTCTCTCAAGGATCCTTGCGAGCGCATGGAAGGGACATCACATTTAAACACATATAGACACATTACTCCAACTCTAAGTTCACATCAGGATACGATGGACAAAGAAAGGCTCAATGGTACAAGGATAGTAAATCACAGTCACTTCAAGAACATTACCTCAATTATGGTCTCCTATTATCATTTATGAAAAAGCAGTCTACAGAGGATAACTAGGAAGGGTGGTGGATATATTCATGTTTTGTGGATGGTTTGGAAACAAATTCTCACTAGTTGTAGGAGAATTTTGGACTCAAACTCTCTATTATCCTCTCTCGGTGTGGCTTTGTGCTCTATGTTTGCAATGTCCTTATGGTGGCCTTCAGTCCTTAGGATCTCAACTAGTCACAAGAATATGAGACTACCTCAACTATTTCTTGAAAATAGGAAAAAAAAAGGATTCATCACTCTCCAAACCACAATAATACTCTCTTTCCAAAATAAAAAGGACAAATACATATGCTGAGGTTAAGGACTTGAATCCCTATCACTAGGCATCTCATCTAGTCATCAAATAACCACCACACTATATACCATTGTTGTACACAACACAAGGAATACTTTACCCTTCTTTTCTTAATGACCCATCTAGGATTCCAATGCTCTTAATTTAGGTATAAAGAGTCCAATATGTTGAATGCCTTTTGGAAATAACCTGGAAAATAATATTCTAAAGGGATATTCAAGACTACAGAATCATATGGTCTCAGAACCTAATTCCATCAAATGAACAAGGAGAGTATATGGAGAAACATATGGACAACCAACTTATGGAAAAAGATAAGTACTTCCCTCTATTTAGTGGCTTACAAATGCATGCTAACATAGGAAAAACTAAAAAAATAGGATTCATAGGGCCTTCCATCTTCCCATTATGTATCCAATCTAAGGAGACGATGGAGCACATGTTGAACCAATGCAACTTTAGTTTGCATATGTGGGATCAGAAAGCTCAAGTGATGTGCACAATGGACCATCATAGAGACAAGATTCCCAACACAATATCCAGTTGGCGTATCCCAACCTACTAAATGGTCATCCTCAATAGAATCTAACATCTCTTTCTAGGATTCATTCTATGGCATATCTAGAAGGAGCATAATAGAATAATTTTACATTCACTTTCAGCTCCTTGGACTGTTATTTGGCCCAAAATTCATCCCAACATTGTAGAAAATGTGAGGAAAAATAAATGGTTGACTGACGAAATGAAGTCCGAGGGAAGTGAACAAGCCATATTAAACCAAGGGTGGTGGTTATATTCCTATTTTGTTGAAGGTTTGGAAACCCATTCTGACTAGTTGTAGTAGAAGGTTGGACTGAAACTGTATGCTATACTCTCTCAATGTGGCTTTGTGCTCTATGTTTGCAATGTCGAGGGTCTGGGAAAGAGGGCCTTCTTGCAGGACTCATGGCTCCCAGTGATGAATTCCCATGCACCATTAAGATGTAAGTTATTGCAACAGGACTGAGGCATAGATGGAGGATGCTCATATGCCCCCTCATGAGACTCACGTGCACAATTCACTGCATGTTAATGAAGTCTTAGAATTGGTTTGTCGAGTCTAATCAATTGAGGGTGAGGGCCTTCCACTTCGAGGTGACACTTGATCGAATTTGAAGGTCCATGTAGGTCAGTCTTCTTCCATTGAGGAAGCCCCTCTTCTCCATGGTCATATTTTTCATTAGAAGAACGATGCTCAAACAATGAACCTGGTGAACGAGGATTAATAGAAGAATAATGGCAAATCATCTTCGACATGTGCAGACATATGGTGGGCATGAATTTCAAAATGGACCAATTGGATGCCAAAATCTCATTGTGACTCAATCAACAAGCTTGTTCGATGCCAACCCATCTGAAACAAGACTAGTTTTCCCCATAAGGCCCTTCCATGGATGCCCTATTATGGATCCTATTTTGGACTCTTTATACCTATTGGAGTATTTTCCAGGTTATTTCCAAAAGGAATTCAACATATTGAACTCTTTATACCTAAATTAAGAGCATTGGAATCCTATATGCGACATTAAGAAAACAAGGGTAAAATATTCCTTATGTTGTGTACAACAATGGTATATAGTGTGATGGCTATTTGATGACTAGATGAGATTCCTGGTGATAGGGATTCAAGTTCTTAGCCTTGTCATATGTATTTGTTCTTTTTATTTTGGAAGGAGAGTATTATTGTGGTTTAGAGAGTGATGAATCTTTTTTCTTTCCTATTTTCAAGAAATAGTTGAGTTAGTCTCATATTATTGTGACTAGTTGAGATCCTATCACCAACTAGATACATTATTGTATTTTCATTGTTATTTCTTAGGATCTTGCCTCTTAGTTTGTCGAGGTAGTTTGTTTTGTATTTAAATATATACAAGTTTGTGTTTGGATTAATAAAATTTAGTGCGATATTTTGTATTTTTCATTGTGTTTTTAGAAATATTCTATGAGTACATTAACATGGTTTTGGGTGCATGCTCACTAACATGGTTTTGGAGACATGCTCACTAATATTCTTATTCAATAACATGATTTTGGGTACATGCTCACTATTTCTCTATTTTTTCTTCTTTGATCCAATTTGCGTTTAGAAATTGACTTCCTTTGTTTGTTGGTGATGATATTTTCCATATGAAGATGATCCAACAAAATTTTCTTATGAGAGTTATGTTGACAAGAGATTTTTTGAATTGAAGATTTCTAGCTTTCGTTTGGTTGACTTAGTGACAGAGTCTTCAATTATTCCCTAATTAAATTAGTGAGAAAATGAAGAGTTGTACATTTAATTATCAATCCAAGGTCGTATATTACTTATGAACTGCCATGCATTATATATGCAAGTGTAGTGTTGTAAATTCTAAGGGGTTGTAGTACTTCGAATGTCACAAGTTGAGATTTCAAGATACTTTATTAAGTCACCAAGCCAACGTACTTCTAAAATTGAAGCAAAATAAATATCATGTCTGCATGAAAAGAAAACAACACTTTCAAAAAGTAAATCTCTCTTACGGAAAGTTAATCACACTTTGCAAAAAGTAAATCACACTTGCGAAAAGTAAATCACACTTTGTAGAAATTAAATCACACTTGCGGAAAGTAAATAATTCTAACATAAAGTAAATCACACTCGTGTAAAGAAAATCACACTTGCAGAAAGTAAATCACATTGTCCTAAAGGAAATCACACTCGTGGAAAGTAAAGTTATGCTAATATCTAATGGCGACTTGCTCAAGTAAAATGATGATCTTGACTTGTTATAACTATTGATTGTTCATACGTTCAATGATGATTGAAATATAAAGTATCAATACCAAATTGGTGAAGAATAAAATTTTCGTAAATATGAAAGAAAGAAGAATAAAGTAAAACTAAAAGCTGAGTTGTAGCAACAAAGATGCAACGTGAAAGTTGCAACAACAAGAGTTGCAACAATGTGAGTTGCAGCAATGCCTACGATTACAAATTTACATAAATTGAATTGAATATGTTTTGCAACTTATGGTTGTACAACACGAAGAAAATTATTATTAATCACACCTGAATTGCTATTAATTGTCTTCAAAATCTAGAATTGCAACAATATAGAAAGACAAAATGACTACATAATTTAAATGAACATAAATGAAATGCTAGTCCTATTATTTAATATACATGAAGTACCTGACTAAGTAGGGGCCACTACCCCCTTAGAAAAGGCATCGAGCTATGAAATCAAAACCACACGATCACCAACACATCAACACACAAACAAGAGAAGAACGAAAAGTATATTGCAGAAGTTTGAAAGTTACAATAACAACCAATTTCTATCGCCAGAACAATTCTTCCTCATAATATCAAGTGATATGGGGTGTTTATATAGTACAAATGATGTATAAAAAAAAGGGGGGACAGATGGATAACCATTAGAATTGATCATTCTCCATTTACATTGATATTGCCAAATTTTAGTAAGGATCACGCGGGTGTTGACTCTGATGAGTTGAGCAATAGTTGGTAGGGAAATAAATTTATCTTTTGGTTGTCCACTTGCCTCCCGACACTTTCCTATGTGAGGAATTTTCCCTATCCATTGACTGTATTGGTGCCCATTGTGTGGGCAAACTTTGTACTCTGATTTGTAGGAATGATTTCGTACTTGGAATTGTAGCAATAATGTCATTTGGAATTGCAACAACGATGTCGTACTTAGAGTTGAAACAACAGAGAGTGCAATTAAAATTGAAATAGTTGTATTGTGCTTGAATTTTCAGAAATAGAGAGGAATCATGACCATTGTAAGGAGATTCACCTACTACAGGGAGTTGCAACTACTAGAAGGAAACCACTGTAATTTCTCTTGTATAACAATCTTAGTGCATGAATGTAACAAGTTCCTTACAAAATATGTAAGAATAACATAAAAATGGCATATGGGGAATGATTCATACCTTGAAGAAAATTGTGATAATACTAGATAAGGATGGTGTTAAAAAGGAAATGATCATTGGAAAATTGTAAGGAAAAATATATTGGATAAGTGTCGAAAGTATGTCAATTTAGGTACCTATCATCTCCCCTAGACAAAACTCTTTGCATGTCCCTTTGGAACCAGCAATTACTTAGGGTTAGATAAATTTGGGTGACAATGGAGGTCACTGACACTATAGTCTACCTCTATTGTTTCCTCCTTATTTTCATTGGTGTCATGTTTTGTTTTGACTCCTCTATTTTTTACTAATTCCTGCTTTATTTCTATTTGAGTGGCATCATCAATTGACATAAATTTTTTGGTGTGGAAATCTACTTCGCTTTTTTCTTTAATTTGATATGTTTATTTTAATATAGTGAAGGGTTCCCCTACAACAATAGTACTTGATGAAGGAGATGAAACAGCTAATCCAAGGAGATGAAACACCAAAATTTATGTTGGCCTCGATGGGTAAGTTGGTACCTCAACTTCCCGAGGTTGTAACTTTTGCATACGACCTCCATTTTAGGCATGTGATAGCCCATTGGAAAGGTGTTTTCTAGAAATACAAATTATTTTGATAAAATATGACTTCATCTACATTTTTACTATGTCAAGACAAAAAAACATTGTACTGACATGAAAACTTCCAAAATAAGCTAGCTGGATTAGGTTGGAGACCACCAACCTCCACCTAGAAGCCTTGTCAAGAAGATCTAGTTGGAATAGGTGTGTGGCCACCAATATCCACCTGAATTACTCCTCTCCCCTTAGGAAGCAATGGTCTCCATTGCGTTAAGGGCCCCCATCAGGTGAGGAAATTTATGTTGAATTTGGCTCCAAGTGAGCCACTTGCCTTGGTGCAGGAGCTGCCCTGATTTGACAACCCAATAAAGTTGAATCCTCTGTTGCAGAGTGCCCTTGACCTATGTATCTATTATCTGATCAGTGTATTCATGTTCTATTCAGTCATGGTTGAGATCTGTTGGTTTCAATTGTTCTGTGATCTTCAAGGTGTCCAATAAAGGTGGAAAATATGGCCGAAAGAGGTCCACATTAAACATTGGGTGCAAGCCAAGGAAAGGGGGAGTGTTGAGCTCAAAATAATTGTCACCCACAACCTTGGTGATAGTGTAAGGCCCATAACAAAGTGGACAGAGCTTCTAATGGGGACCGAGAAGGTGTTATTTCTGCATATGTAACCAGGCCTTGTCTCTCACCTGAAATTTGTGTGGTACCTAGTGTTGATCATGGTATTGCTTTTACTTAGCATTGGATTTCTGCAAAATCTCATGGACCTATTGGAGGATGTGGTGAATCTGCTAAATGAATTTGGTGGATTTTTCGACTTGAGAATGAACCTGGGAAGAATCTGTTTGTGTCATTGCAAAAGGTAGTGCAACATCAATGGGACCCAAGGCTTGGAATCCCAACCCCGCCTGAAAGGGTCTATGGTCGTTAGAGCTATGGAGAGCCATGTTGTAGTTTTGTTGAACATAGGAAAGACTCTAATCCCATCTACAAATATTCTTAGATTTATACATGTGCAGGATGTGCACAATCATCTTATTGACGACCTTTGTTTGGCCATCGGTTTGAGGATGGAAGGTAGTGGATTTAGTGGGCTTGGTGTCCAACAATGATCAGAGACTCGAGAAAAATGTGTTGAGGAACCTGATGTACTGATCATAAATGATGGTTTCTAGTATCCCAAAATGGATTCACACTCATTTGAATAACATATTGGCAGTATCTTCTGTTGTGATTCTCTTATTGCAGGCTATGAGAATGGCCATCTTCAAAAACTGAGCAAACACCACAAATATACAATCATTTCCTTTCTTTGTGGACAGAAGGCCATCCATGTAATCCATAGAGATGGATTCCCAAGGCCTCTCAAGAGTAGGAAGACGGGTGTATAAGCCTTTCTTCTTGATGGATGGCTTGGCAATGGCACATGCAGTGAAAGATATGATATACTTGTTGACGTCCCGTCGAAGTTTTGGCCAATAAAAATGTTTCTTTAGAATGAACACAATTTTCTCCATGCGAAAATGTTCTTCATCTGACTGTAGTGAGCCTCCCAAATTATCTTTGCACTCTCTCTTCCAGGAACACATGATAAATTTCCTAGATGGCATAACAGTCCATCCTGAATGTGAAAATCAGTGACATTCACGCATGTACCCAAGAGCTGATAGGTGGTGGAGAAGTCAGGATCTCACTAATAAAGTTGGGGTCATTGATATGCCTCATGTCCATAGGAATGGATCACGGTGGTGAGGGAATCCATAGCAGGTCGACTGAGGCAGTTAACGACATGATTTTTGCTCCCTGTTTTATACTTGATGTTGAGATGGAACTATTGTAGGTACGTGGACCAATTTTGATGGCAGATATTCTACAACTTCCCTTGTGTCTGTATGACCTACAAAGGCTTGTGATCAGTGTGTATTATTGTCTCTTTTCCCAGAATATAATGTTTCCATTGACGACATGCTTTCACAATGGAACACATTTCCTTGTCATAGGCGGTGTATTTTTGGATAGTATATGAGAGTGTCTCACTATGGTATTCTATTGGTTGGCCATGCTAAGTTAGAACTTCTCTTACAACATAGTCATATGGATCAGTCTCTATCTCAAACGGTTGTCTTGAATTTCCTTTTCTTTTCCATGCCTTGCATTACCTTTCATTGTATTTCCTTGCCTTGCCATACCTAGACCTAGACCTATACCTTGCCTTGCCTTTCCTTACCTTTCCTTTCCATGACTAGCCTTTCCTTGACTTTCCATGCCTTGCCATGCCTTGACATGCCACACCTTTCCTTGCCATTCCATGCCATACCATGCCTTGCCTTTCCATTCCAATCCATTTCTAGCCTTTTCCTTCCTTTCCTTGACTTTCCATGCCATGCCTTGTCTTTCCATGCCTTGCCTTTCTTTTCCATGTTTTGCATTTCCTTGCCTTGCCTTTCCTTTCCATGTCTTTCCTTTCCTTGCCATACCTAGAGCTAGACCTATACCTATACCTTTCCTTGGTTTCCCTTTCCTTTCCATGTTTATCATTTCCTTGCCATGAATTCTATTGCCTTGTCTTGACTTTCCATGCTAAGATTTTCCTTCTACTGCCTTGACTTGCCTTTCCTTTCCATGCCTAGAATTTCCTTTCCTCGCCTTGTTTGCATGGCCTTGTCTTCCATTTTCTTTCCATGTATTGTCTTTCCATACCTTGGCTAACCTCTCTATGCCTTGGATTTCCTTTCCATGCCTTATCTTCCCATGGTCTAGGTCATGGTCTATGTCATGGTCTAGGTCATGGTATCGGTCATGGTCAGGGTTTAGGTATAGTTCTAAGTCATGTTTTAGGTCTAGGTCTAGGTCTATGTCATTATCTAGGTCTAGGTCTAGGTCCGCGTCTAGGTCTAGGTCCATGTCTAGCTCTAGGTCCACGTCTAGGTCTAGGTATAGGTCTAGGTCATGCCATGTCTAGCATTTTCTTTCCTTGAATTTTCTTTCCTTGCATTGAATTTCCTTGGCTTGCCTTGCCTTGCATTTCCTTACATTTCCTTGTCATGACCTTCCTTTCCTTTCCTTTCCATACCTAGAATGATGCCTAGACCTTTCCTTTCCATGCCTATCCTTGCCTTTACTTTCCATGTATATCCTTTCCTAGCCTAGCCATGCATTTTATATCCTTGCATTAGGATGCCATGCCTTGCATTTCCATGCCATGTCGCTCGATTTGGACATTATGTCCCCAAACCAAATTTCTAACATGTCCCTAAATGACTTGAGGAGGCGATTTGCAACTCACAATAAAAATATAATTGGGCCTAAGATGGATGAACCACTGGTTTCATTGGATTTAGGGCACTAGGTTTAAAGTAAAAAATTCACAAATAAAGTGCAAATGCATACAAATAAATCAAGGTAGTTTGTTCTAATACTTTTCTCGTACATCCAAAAATGGCAGAGAAACCCAAAACAAGTCCTCAAGCCCAGTACTATCTCCCAATATAAACTTCAATAGTGGTGTCCTATAATTTAAAGCATGCTATTATTAAAAAATGACACCAACCACACCAAGAGAAATTCTAATTCCATTGAGAGTTTTGGAAATGTACAATTGTGATTCTTATTGAGAGTTTGTAGGATCATTGTTGATTTTTCCATGTTGATGACCACGGGAAACCTTTAAATAGTTTTATGTTTTAGTATTCTTGTTGCAAACTCTCAACGTAACAAGCATTCCCAAAGTGCCTCCAACTCCATGAAGAAACCCAATTCTATCCTACAAGGTCCCCTGCAACAACATGGAGGTCAAATTCATGTCTTGAGTTCCCACATGGAAATTCCAACCCATTACTCTAGAGATATTGATTCTAGGCATAATGCCACTGGGAAATAAAAATGTAAGTGACATAACTCCACAGTTGATGATAGAGGTGGGATTGTTGGAGCTAGGAGGGGTCCCTGCCATCGCAATAGCAACAAGCATGCTAGCATGGGACCTATCGAATGAAAAGGAAAAGTCCATATTTTTTTATTAAAGGGATCTCCACTAACAATACCATGAGTTGAAGTTGAGCTTTTCATGATAAGAAGCATCAAAATTTCTTTAGGAATGGAACCCCCATGTTTGGATCCACTGTCCATATGGACATAAGTCTTGAGGCCTACGAAGGGTTAATGTTCCGAGACAATGATGCTTCCTATGCTTGAGGCATGGTTTGCATCTAGAAGCATCTAAGATTCTTATTAGTTTCCTTTCCCAATCTAGTGCATTCTTATCCTTACTCTCTTACTCAATGTTATCCTTGAGACCTATGCCAAGAGGCCTTACACTGGCATTATTGGAAATTTTCAAGGGAACATAGAT
>JASDQU010298685.1:0-14001 GCA_032191745.1 Picea mariana
CTTCTAGAGGCCACTAGAGACTCGAATGATGTGAGTTCCTAGGCCTTTTCCATGAATATCCAACTCATCCCTCCTATCACCTCGTAACTCTTCAGTTCTAGAAGTTTGAAAATGCCTTGCTTGTTGAAGACTAGTGTCAAGCGAAGGCCTCGCTTGTTGTCTACTAGGTGTCCTGCGGGGCTACCTAAAAGTGCTCCAAAAAGGGTTAAACCTTAGTCAAAGGATGTATTTTGGCTTCTTTTCCTCTGAAGGAATCCTCTCTGGCCTATAGGGTGGAAATTAAGGCTATAACAAGGTACCAGAGAAAAAAAATTCCCCTAGATATGGTAGGGTGGAAACTGGTTGGCCATTCAATAAATGGCAAGGTTAGGAGTAGAAATCCAACTATGGAGCTTAGCTTTGATATCTCATGTATAACATTCAATAATTTCCTTAATGAATGGAATTTAGTTGTTTACCTTGAATGTGAATTTTTGGTAGATATTTGGATTTTGTTAAAGTGAATTAATTTGGTCGATAGTTTTGGGTATAATCCTATTTGTTGAAAATGGAAGTTATGTAAGGTGTTTTGGTGCTCAAGAAAGGAATATCATTGTAATGTTTTATGGGAAAATTGCTAATTTTGTTGTTGATAAGAGAAATGGTAATCTCCTATTTAGAATTTATGGTTAAAGAAAAATAAGGATGAGAGATATCATCCTCACTCCCTGTAGCTTCATTAAAGGCTTGAATTTATTTTTCAATTGTTATTCTTGGTTAAAATGGTTACTATATGATGATAGATAACATATGCATGTGTGGTTTAAATGGTTACTATATGATAATAGATAGCATATGTGTGCATGGTTAATTTCCATGGATATCAAGTCTAAGAAATTTATTGTTATTCGTAGCATGAACTTTCTTCCAAGCATTATTCATTTCTATGTATTCAATGAGTACAATATTGTGTGAAATTATTTGTATGCAGTGCAACTATGCTAGTGTGCCATGGATTTGAGAGCTATGAACGAATACTCTCAATTGTAACCTCATCATAGTGATCTCTTAATTGTAATTTTTTCAATGGTGAGAAAAGTCTCGTTACTAATATGGATAACTTAGTGAAATTTAGACTAGTTTAAATCTATTTTGATGATGAAGAAAAAATCCATTGCTTACATGGATATCCAAGTGATTTGAGTGATTAAACGAATGTTTAGGTAGCAATACCATTTCTTCTTGTACTCTTGTGATATGGAATTTGGATGATTTCTTATTTATATAGATTACACTAACTAGCAAGTCTATTTTGGTTAGCAAAGTTTGCTTTCAAAATGAAATTGGAATATAGAGATGGCATTTCCTATTCCATTGATTCCTCTCTCCCACTGTGTGGGACTCTCAAGCTATGGTTGGCATGCATTTCCATGTCTGTAATAGCTTAAGGAATGTCCAAACATATCCAATGATGTAAATCCAAGTTGATTGGTCATGTGTAAAGGCCATAGAAATAAGTGGTGGTTAAAAAAAGATTGAATTTTAATTTGTATTGATGAGTGCCAAGTGTTTGATGAAACATGTCAAGCAATAACCACTCTATTTAATTCTTCATTGCTATTTAGTTATTTAAAAATTGTTGTGAATGTGATTCCTTGATGCAGCCTAAATATACTAGTAAGAATGAGTGCCCACTGGTTTGATCTTTTATTAAAAAATCAGTGGCTAGTAATTGTAATGTTGGTTACTAAACTTTGTTGGAATAAAAAACAGAAATCATAACACTGAAAAATGATTTTCCTTGGATCTATTTTGAGTTCCAATGAAATAATAATCCTCTTCTTATATAGAATAAAATTTTTGCAATTGTGAAATTTTGTCATGAATCAAATTGGGGAATTCTTGGTTGTAACTTCTTCATTAACAAAACATAAATGATATAGGATTTTATTGTTAATGATATTCACTTTCTTTAATATATCGTTGTGACTACTAGGATGTAATTATAAGATGATTGATACCATGAGCTAGAATATCCAATAAAATATATATGGTTATTTTCATCTCATTCACAATACTTTGCTAAGAGTATGTAAAGTATGTTGAGAACTTGTATGTTTTCATTGTTAGAATAGATGCCAAGCCTCTAAAGACACCATATACACTTACCATTAACATTGGATGCCAAAATTAAAATTTTGATTTAAGCTTTCTTCCCCAGGCTCATTTGCTTGGACCAAATAATTGCAAGTAGGACAACAAGGATGTATTTGTATTTTCTATAACTTATACTATACTATAACTTATTTGTATTTGCCAATGAATACTATAACTTATACTATACTCCATAATCCTTTCAAGGTAACTGCATTATAGGAGGGGCATTCTTTACACCGTGAAAGTTTATGCGAATTTATTGCCGTGCAGGAGGGGCATCCGACATTGTTTACACGGTTAAAATTTATGGGAAAATAAAGAATAAAGAAAAAGAACAGATAGAGAATAAGAAGCGGGTAATGGTCATATGCATCCTCCGTGACAAAGCAATGAATAACTACACTAACAAATTGGAAATTCGAAGTTTGAATATTTTCTTTTTTAAAAGTAATTCTATACTTACGAGGCACTCAAGGCATATGCATTCCGCATTCTTTACACATGAAAAATGAGCACGCACTAAAATGTAAGTATATGCTATTGTTTTTATTTAAAAGAATGATGGTAAATATTATTTTTTATTATAAAAAAGAAAAAGTAAAGAAAAGAATGAGCACGCACTCAAATGTAAGTATATGATATTGTGTTTATTTAAAAGAATGATGGTAAATATAATTTTTTATTATAAAAAAGAAAAAGTAAAGAAAAGATAAATGCAAATTTCAAGAATAATAACAAAAAAATAGGTAGTTTTATTTATTTATTTAAAAATAGAAATATAATTTTCATATTACATTGTTTGGTCATAATTACAATTCATATCTCTATTATGTATTAATTAAATTGGGGATTATAGTGGAAATATTACAAATCCATTCCATCCAAGATAGATTGGGAACTTAGTTTGTATACACGGAGCAATGAGCAAAAAATAATATGCATATTGTCATCTCCTTAAATTCGTAGGAATGAGAGGATGAGGAAGTAGCATGTATGGTAAACTTGAGCCTAACATTGAAGACTCAACAAAGTGAGGTCACAAGGAGGTATTATAAGAAGGTTGGTCACTACTGATATTTTCCATTTTTCCATTTTTTCTTTCTTTCTCGACTTTAATCTCATCCTTGGTATCAATGGCCAAGTTGGCTTGACATTTGTATCCAATTGTTTAGAGTTCCAACTAGTGAATGTTGAGCATTTCCATCTGTGACATTTAATGTAGCCCCATTCTCTTCCATAGCATAAGTGGGAGGTAATCACAATGGACTTCATTGTAGAAATACCAATGACAATGAAGAGACACCATATTGTTTGGGTAGTGGTGGAAAAACTCACCAAGAGCGCACATTTTATTCCAACTAAAGCAACTTATAAGGCATGAGTTGACAGAGGTGTTCATAAGATAAATTGCATAGTTGCATGGAGTTCCAAAAAATATTAATTCAAATATAGCTTCAATTTTTACAAGGAGATTATTGAAAGTGGGGTCTCCAATGGTTGGAGACCCCACTATTGGTACATATCCTACTAATTTTTTCACTAAATTATTGATTGTGATCCCACACAACTCAAAGGTATAAAAGAAAAAACAATTCCCTAGGTATGGTAGGATGGAAATTGGTTGACCATTCAATAGTTTGCAAGGTGAGGAGTTAGGAGCAACAATCAAACTGTGGAGTTGAGCTTCAATATCTCAACAATAAAATTTGATAATTTCCTTAATGAATGGAATTTAGTTGTTTGTATTGAATGTGAATTTTTGGTAGATATTTGGATTGTGCTAAAGTGAATTAATTTGGTGGATAGTTTTGGGTATAATCCTCTTTGTTGAAGATATAAGTTATATAAAGTGTTTGCTTATTCAAGGAAGGAATATGCTTGTAATGTTTTATGGGAAAATTGTTAATTTTTTTGGTTATAAGAGAAATGATAATCTCTTATTTAGAATTTATGGTTAAACAAGAATAAGAAGGAGGGATTTCATCCTCACTCCCTATACCTTCATTAAATGCTCAATTTTTTTTTTTAATTGTTATTTTTTGTTAAAATGGTTACTATAAGATGATAGATAGCATATTCATGTTTGGTTAATTTCCATGGATATGAAGTCTAGGAAATTTCTTATTATTTGTAGCATGAACTTTCTTCTAAGGATTATTCATTCTCATGCATTCAATGAGTACAATATTGTGTGAAATTATTTGTATGTAGTGAAACTATGCTAGTGTGCCATGGATTTGAAAGTTACAAATGAATACTCTTAATTGTAACCATTTCTCATCATAGTAATCTCTTAATTGACATTTTTTCAATGATATAAAAGTCTCATTACTAATATGGATAACTTAGTGAAATTTATATTTGTTTAAATATGTTTTGATGATGAAGAAAAAATCCATTAATTACATGGATATCCAAGTGCTTTCAGTGATTAAATTAATGTTCAGATAGCAATAATATTTTTTTTTGTTCCCATGTGACATGGAATTTGGATAATTAACTATCTATATATATTACATTAATTGGGAAGTCTAGTTTAGTTAGCAAAGTTTGCTTTCAAAATGAAATGGGAATATAGGGATGGCATATCCTGTACCATCGATTCCTCTCTCCCAATGTGTGGAATTCTCAATCTACAATGGGAACAAATTCCCCGGTCTATAACAGCTTAAGGAATGTCCAACAATAGTCGAGGATGCAATTCCAAGTTAGCTGGTCATGTAATAAAGTAAAGTAGTGGTTAAATAAAGTTTGCATTTTAATTTGTATTGATGAGTGTCAAAGATTTCAACCAATAACCACTCTCTTTAATTCCTCCTTACTATTAATTAGTTTTTAAAAATGGTTTTGAATGTGATTCCTTGATGCAACCTAGATATGCTAATCCTGGTAAGAATGAGTTCCCACTAGTTCAATATTTTATTTAAAAATTGTTGAAATTATGCTCATAAGAATGGATGCTAGTAATTGTAATTTTGGTTACTAAACTCTGTTCGAATAAAAACAAAAATGATAACACTGATTTCATTGGATTTATTTTGAGTTCCAATCACATAACAATCCTCTTCTTGTATAGAATTTGCAGCTGGGAACTATCCAAAAAGACACCAGTGCCATAGATGTAATACTAATGTTTTTTCATTTTAAAATATCATTATTTTATTTTTTTCTATTGTGAAATTTTGTCAGGAATAAAATTGGGGAATTCATGGTTCTAACTGCTTCATTAATAAAACATAAATGATATGAGATTTTATTGTTGATGATATTCATTTGCTTTTAATATATTGTTGTGAATACTGGGATGTAAGATGGCTATAAGTGGCTCATACCATAAGCTGGAATAGATATCATACAATATCCAATAAAATGTATATGGTTATTTTCATCTCATTTTCATTTCTTTGCTAGGAGTATGGGAAGTATGTTGAGAATTTGTGTGTTTTCATTGTTAGAATAGATGCCAATCCTCCGACAACACCATATGCACTTACCATTAGCATGGATGCCAAAATTAAAACTTTGATTTAAGCTTTCTTTATAATGCTCATTTGTTGGGACCAAATCATTGCAACCAAGACAATAAGGATGTATTTGTATTTGTAAGCCAATGATTTGTTGGGACCAAATCATTGCAACCAGGACAATAAGGATGTATTTGTATTTGCAAGCCAATGAATACCAGTAGGGATATATAAATTGTTGTATATTCCATATGTTCTCGTTTCCAATTCTTTGATTTCTAATTGTAGTTGGTATGCATTGGGAGAGTGGGTTGAATGGGAAGCTCAAATTCCAAAATGTGTGCATAGAGAAGGTTTATTATATTTAGTGCTATTCTCTTACATGGTTGTTGTCTCTAGTGTTATTTTCTTACTTTAAATCTGTGTGGGTATGGTATATAGGTTGTGTTTTTGTTCACATTCAACCCAATACCGGATTATCATGAACAAACACTTGGAAATAATTTGCATACCAAATGGATTAAGTTGGAATTGCCTCTAGTTATCTAGTTGTTTGTTGCAATGAGATGGCATTAATAATTGGCCAATTCCAAGATCACCTTAGATATGATAAACATGACCAACAATGCCATTGTATATGATAATCATTCCATAATATTTCATTGATTCTCAATGTTGGACTTATACATATAAGTATGAACACAATGTAATTTATGTAGATCTACCTAAAGCAAGATGTCTTGGTTGATATGTAAGAGACATTGTAATTTTGAAACACAAGGCATCCTTACTCATGGGGTTTTGGTGTTTAGTGATGTGTAAATAAGAGTTTGCCTAATTAATTTTTCTATATATTTTTACCTTAACTTATTTGAAAATATCTCAAAGAACACATCATTGAGGGATGGTAGCTTTGTGAAATATTTTTGACCTTTAGAACTACAAGTTTTTTCTAAATATTCAAACCATTTCAGAATAAGTTTATGAAAAGTGGGTTTTCAATTGAAAATATAATTTCCGTATTCTTAGAGGTGTGATAATAACGTGTAATATGTAGAGTCTCTAAAAGACCTACTATATGTATTACCAGAATATGTCCACCTACTTGTGGATTGGGAATCACTTGGCAACTCATGTTTCTCTCTCATTTTAATGATCTCATCCCAAAACACGAACATATTTTCCCTACACAAATTTGCATTGATATCCCTCATCATTTAATTATTTAAAGGATCCATAGTATCCTTGTTTATTATTCAATGAATCATAAATGTCTTCCTTCTCCCAAAGCTCTTTATACTACTCCATCTCTACAACTCTATATTGTGCTTACTTAATTTAAAATTCAGCTGGGAAGCATTTGTGTTATTCTTGTTTTCAATTTCTCTTTCTCCTTGTAGGGTAGTGAGTGCTATGGGGGAAAATCCCCCTAATCCGGGTCTAGAGACTAGGAAGATCCTTGACACCTTAAAATATAGAATTGCTTGTACTTTACCCCAAATCTAACAAAAACCTAATGATAGTTAAGGGAAGGGAAAGAAGATTAAAAAGTTTACTTTGAATCCTTTCGTTTGTTGTAGATCCATTCTCGTCATTGTTTGTTCCACTATCACAGGCCTCCTCCCAAAGATGGCTTGAAACACATTCACAAAACAAACTATGACAACATATGCATAACTACAAAAATCATCTAAAGGGAAAAAACATTCATAAACATAAACACAGAGACACAAAGATCTGGGAAAAGAAGTTTATCTTTTAATAGTAACAAGATTGGAAGTTACAACCTCAATCTTGTTGACGACACTCCACAAACCTCGCCTGGGTTCCTCTACTTTGACTCCAAGTGCACTATTCCCAATATTCTATCCTCACAAACAACATGCCAATATAGGGTAAAAGGATGGATTGTATAAAGGAGGATGACTGGAAGGGAATGTTGAGGATGAAACTCAGAGCAGGATGCAGAAGGATTGGAATACAAGGGAGGAAATTTGGCAGTGTTCACTTGTCTCTTCTTTGATATCCCAAAATGCCCCCCCTAGGGCCCCTTTTATATGGAGACAAGATGGTTAATTCTTTGTCATTAGGGATACAAGAGGTAAGATGGTTAGCCAACCTGACATAGCCCGTAAAGTCTGTCCAAAAGCGCAAAACTTTTTAATTTTTGCATTTTTTAGAGTATATGCAGGCTGTCGAGCATGCAACTAGTGTATGTACATTTGTTTCATATGTATCAGGGCGTGTACACCATGCCAAAAGTTTTTTTTAAAGAGGAATCTCAACAAAAGTGTTTGGAAAAGGTGTAAATGAATAGACCAAAATAAAAAATGCATAATAGTGGCATTTTGAGCTATAATAGATGCCCCCTAATGCGTGAAATCGGAAGAGAAACTGATGGCCGAAATACATTATAACATATTTAATAAAACTGGAAGGCATTGATTCGAGTGATCCCAAACAAGTATTCGTGAGCGTGTCATCTGCAAAAGAATAATAATAATCATTGAGGCGAGCATACCCATGCTCGGGACAAACTAAGCATGGATGTCAATCAAGTACATTGCAGATCCACGTTATATGTAGTAATCATGGCTACATGACTAATGTGTATGCCAATGTATATTGTAGCCGTGAATAATACATAATGGATCTACATCTCGAAATCATCAAAAGATATACAAATACAATGTGATATGAATCTTTAGGAGGCATCAATGCTTGTAGTTGGAGATGATATCTTAAGTAACTCGAGAAATATCTTCAAGATCTTCATAACTCAGGTAGGAGTATAATGGGAGTGTAAAACTAACTATCCTAAGGTCTTCAACAAGCCATCGTAGAAAGACTGGAGGGTCTCGATTATCAGGCACAAAACTCCATTGATTATGGATGTACACTTGACAACATTCTCGGGATGGCCGACTCATGAAGGTCAAGAGACTTATTGCAGAAAGGATGAATAATGTTGTAAGACATTCCCTTGGAGAATATATCGACATATGAAAAGACTCAGACAACATGTTATTGACATAATCTTGTGGCACAGGAGGCACCACAAACTCTCCATGTGTTTGGAAGAGTAACCAAATGGAGGAGGACAAAAATGTATGTAATGAGAAAAAATTCCTAAGTCCATACTAAATCCCAATGCGTTGCATAACAGACTGAAGGATTTGCTATGTCCAAAGGTGACTAGATTGCTACCAGTATAAGAGAATTTTTTCCCGTCCCCTCTTTTTGGAATTTTTTTTTTTGTCTTTTTCATATTTTTAACGAGCTTGAAAAAGAATAAAAGAATGCTATGTTAAAGGAGGAACGAGTGTCGTGAGAAAGCAAACTAGTTCCAAGTGTAGGGAACATACTTATGCTCAGTGCAAGTAGACATGTGCAGGATAAGGACACTCGGGAAAATTCCTTCATGTGTCAGGGTGTCAGAATGCAAAGGAAAAAATGTTGCAAGGCTTGCACCTACTGAATGCTCTAAAAGTTTAGCAATAATAGAATGGATCCGTCATTAGGCCAAATATGCAAGAGTGAGACATGCAATGCAATTTGCAGATTGACACAATGAGCTTCCTTCAAAGAAAAATTTTATGAGCCCAAAAAAGGTAATCTCAGCGGTTTTTCACTTTTAGAGAGTCTAAAAAACCGGTAAAAGAAGTCTCAAGAGTGATCTTTTTCGTAATTTTAGTCTCCAAGGCCTGAAAAATAATAAAATCATACCAAGGAGAAATCTTCTGGTCACTAGGGGACAGAGTATTCCTTTTTCACACTTAGTCTAGTCAGTCCGGAAAAGGGTTAAACTTATACCAAAAGGAGGTCTCTTCAAAACCATTTTAACGAGTGTGACAAAGAAAAGATCACTCGGCTATATTTTCAATTTTAAGGAGTCTGAAAAGAGCTTAACTATGGAATCCCTCGTCCTTTTTGCAATTTAGTGCCATGATCCCGAAAAAGTATAAAACCTAACTTAGGAGAACTCTCCCAGTGAAACATGTCCCCTGAGGCGTACCTTTTTCTTGGTTAATATATTGGCTAGAAAAAGGGTTAAACTTATGCCAAATAGATGTTTCTTATGGACCAATTAATGAGTGTGAAATAAAAAAGGTCACTCAACGATATTTTCATGTTTACGGAGTCTGAAAAAGGGCTTAAAGAAGACTCCAAGGGGTTTCCTTTTTCATAAATAATCTCCAAGGCCCTAAAAAGTGATAAACCAAAACCAAGGAGAATGACCCTTTTTCGAAAATTTAGTCCCTCAGGCACGAAAAAAGGGTTAAACTTACACCTGAGAATACTCTCATAGAGAACCGTAGCTCCTAGGGTGTACTTTTTTTGTAAAATTAGACATCCAGACCAAAAAGGGGTAACCTATCGTCGAACATATGTGCCTTCGAATTTCACTTTGACAAGCATGAAGGGCAAAAATATCGCTCATAAATATTTTAAATTTTAGAGAGTCTAAAAAGGGCTTAAAGAAGACTCCACGGGGGCTCCTTTTCTTAAGTAATCTCGACGAGGCCAAAAAGGATAAATAATTTCTCATTAGATGTCACTTTCATATTTTAAGTGAGCTTGAAAGACAACAAACCATGATTTTGGGGATTCCCTCGGGTATAGGCCAGAAAAATATGAAGAATAATGACGAGGCTTCAACACAAAGTCATGGTGGGACTAAAGGGACTCCCAAGACTACATAAGAATCACAACATGGATTCCATAATGAAAGAAAAGGATCTATCTAGGGTATCCATGGAGAAGAAGGATCTACCACCTAATTATGACACTTCTAAAGAAACATAGAAGCTTATGTGTCACACTTCGGTGGGATCGACCCTATGGAAAAGAAGAAATAGTCAACAAAATGCAAGATGTAAGGCGGTAAAGGCCTACACTATATGAAAATGACGAAAACATAACTTTGCCAGAGGATGGTAGAAGTAGTACCCATGAATTAAAAATACTAAATCTGAAAGACATAATACTTGTAGATGACCAAAAAATCCCCAAAAAGAATCAAAACATCCATCAAACAAACCATAGGGATGAAAAAGGGTCAAAATTAGGTCACCACAAGGTAAAAAAACCTATAAATAGAGGTGAAAGAGGTCATTTCACCATTGTTATTTGACAAAACCCAAAAATAGAAAAAAACCCTCTTTCTTCAATTGCACATTTGGGGAGCTACGAGGGATGGAATCGACTCATTCTTGAACCAATTAAGTACTCTTCCATTTCTCTTGCAATTTCATTCAATTTTCATTGCTTTTAGAGAAAATTGGAGGCCATGCGCCCTACAATTTAGCACGACTGTGCATGTACTTTCATTTTCCATGCTCAACGCACGAATGTACATGGGATGAGATAAAATTAGAACACATACGTCCATGACTGTCTTCAAAATAGGGCACACACATGCTCTTAAAAATGTGAAAATAAAGGCACTAACTCCCCAAAATTTCCATGATTCAAGATGTACGTGCATTGGAGAGAGAGAGATAGGATGAGGAAGTGGATCAAATGGTTGAGGAGGACCTTGTAGCTATGGCTATACTAAAACAATGTGGGTTATGGAAAAAATTTCGTTGTCTATTCATGAGGACCCAACCAAGACTACTGAATCACCTTGTTTAGTATTGGAACCCTAATGCAAAGTCCTTTATGCTAGAAGGCCAAGCCTTGACAGTCACTACTAAAGACATTTACTTTTTGACTGGTCTCTCTAGGAGAGGGGAGCCAATAAAATTGACAACCTTCCCTCTAGGGCCATATCACATAGGCCATTATGTTGATATGTATTGTGAGGTCGACACAGAGAAGATGGGATCTTAAGTCCCCATTCAGGAGATAGAGAACCTTGGCTTGAGAGCAGTGTTATACTTGATTGGGTGGATTACTAGATCTATTTCTCTACATCAGGCTTCTCGTGCTCAAATACACTATGCAGTGCAGTGCCTACAGCTGATGATCTTTGATTGGAGCATGATGATGCTCAATTATATGAAAATAAAACTAACACAGTGTAAACTGAGAAATAATTAGAACTTTGGATTTGGGACAGTGCTTTGTGCATTCTTCTTTAAAAGAGTGTGGGGCCTAATCTCAAAGGAGAGCATATGAGGTCACATAATCACCTATCTAGCACTGTGTAGATGGGTTGCTTTGATGCCCCTCCAGAGATTAGGGGGATTTCAAGAGTCATATGATGACGAGTTCTTTGATTGGTGGAGAAAACAGATCCCAACCATCGAGGATTATCCCTACACAGGGATTGGTTTCTAGAGAGATATTGAGATGCCTATGTCTCTTGGCATAGCTCGCGGCGAGATAGGTACGTACTCATACATATGTATTTTTAAAAATTTTAAATTTTATTTATGAGAAAGAAAACATATTTTTGTTAATGTCATGGTACTAACTCAAAATTTATGTTATGTATAGATGTGGGATCAATGTGACAAACATACCTCCCACAAACTAGGTGCCTCCCATGAGAGCAAGCCCAAGCAGGAGGATTCACAACAGTAATAGGACCATCATTGGTAGAGGCCAAGAGAGTATTGAGGCAGTTAGATAGGAACTTGGTGTCCCTCACCCGGAGCGTGTCGATGGCAGAGATCAAGGATATGTCACCCTCTATGCAGCCCCATGTTGTGGGAGTTCCCAGGGCATGGGTCTAGTTATTCCAACGTCTGGTCGTTTCCATAGTACATTATAGAAGGGCCAATAGGCCTAGATATTACACTAGTACTAGACATCATACATGCTAGAGCACCCATTTTTGTATCTCTCTATGTATTGAGGGCTTAATCCCGACATGTATTATTGACACTTTTGAGGCCTATAGCCCACATTTTGTATTGTGACATCACTTTTTGGATATGTTATATATATATACATATATTTTTCCTTATGGAGTAAATATATTTTGTACAAATATATTTACATGTGTGTGTATGTGTGTGAAATATGCCAATCTAAAACATGATTTTCCAATGCATAGTTAATTGATTAGATCTCCTAGGAACATGAATATATGTAATATAATAAAAATAACATTCAAAGAGATATACCCTAAGGAATCATCGGTGAAGAGTGGGTTCATGGATGTAGTACACTCCATTTAACTATGACACTACCAGTTGAGCATCAAGATGAACCCGAAGGTGAGAAATGCCATGTGGCAATGCATCAAGTAGTAATTCTATTACAACAATGTACTCGACACCATTATTGGTTTCTTCTCCTAGACAAACACCTCCAGAAGATACCAACTGACCAGTCGATGTGAAGATCACCCAAGCTGCAGAAGCAAGATGTTGAGTGTGTCAAATAGCATCGTCTATGAACCCAACATAAACCTCAAATTCACTTGACATCTGCCACAATGCAAAAACACAATAAAATACACATCCATAAAACAAAAAGATGCTAAAATGTATAAATAAAAATATATACTATTTATAAGAAGTCACACTCAGGTAACCAACCTAAACATAATACTTCTTAAGATAGAGCCCATTTTTGGGCTCAGGCAAAGCATTACCTTCAAAGTCAACCAATTCATAAGATCCTTTTTCCAAAACTTTCTTAATAATAAATGATCTGAACCACATGGGTTTAAATTTTCTTGCCCCCAAGGGATATTTATCTTTATCATAGACCAAGACAAGATCACCTTCAGAGAAAACTCTGGGGTGAACTGACCAATCATATTGACATTTCACATGTTGTTTATGAGCCTCGTTAGCCAAGGTTGCATCTCGACATTGTTCATCGAGTTGCTCGAGATAGATAATTCGTTCTTCAAGTGTAGTTGTGTTGGGTAGTAGTTTCAATGCTAACTTAAGAGAAGGAATCTGACACTCTATGGGAAATACTAACTCCAGCCCGTAAATAAGTAGGAAATGATATAAACCTGTAGCTGCCTTGACATAAGTTCAGTATGCCCAAAGTGCTGAATATAACATCAAATGCTAATTCGACTTGGTCGAATTGATTGTCCGTTGGAGAATAGTCTTAAGAGACTTATTGACAGCCTCCACTTGATCATTTGCTTGTGAATTTTATTGCTTAAACCCAAGCTTTGATGTTAACTCATTCATCTGTTGGATCATGTTGTCATTGATGCCATTGGTTTGATTGATTGATGTCAAGTGATTGATTGATGTCAAAGGATTGATTGATTGATGATTGATGTAATATAATATGTATTGTCCTTGATGAGAATTCATAGATGAATATGGATCAATGATTTGTCATTGATACATGATGAAGATGGATCGATGTGGTTTCATTGGTATATGATGCATTGTTGGAAAAATGTATAGATGACTCATTATTGTCTTATCATGATTGATAAGGTGCACAAATGGATGAACTCCAAAGTGGTCCCCTT
>JASDQU010298686.1:0-13927 GCA_032191745.1 Picea mariana
GCGCTAGTTTACCATGGGCGCGATGCGCTTTTTAATCTTTTTAGCCAACTTTGTATAGTTTTGGCCTTTTTGATGTGCTGTGGAGTTAATCCTTGTGCCATGGATGATTGTTTTTCTGTGTTTGATGATGTTGAGTTCTTGTCGCCCTGTGCGGACGAAATTTCAGTGATAACAGTTTTAAACAATGATGGACCCCTACAGGACATAATAAACCTTCAACCTGCTGCCATTAATGAGTCCCTTGAGTGGATGACCTTGTAGGTTTTCTAGCTTGGTAGAAATTTCTTCACTGATGTAGACTAGTTGAGAAGGACCTAACCAACGCATGCAAAGCTTTCCCAAATGGTGTAAATATTTGTTGTTATATAATAATACCAAACAACTAGGCTGGAGATTTTTTTGGTGTATGTTTTGGTCGTGCCATGCCTTCTGTTGTTCTTTCTCAACAAGTTCACTAAAACAATCCATCATTTAATCTTCTTATAGTTCCATTAGATCGTCTAACATGTACTGAAGAGACTAATCATCGATCATCTGGGTGGCTAGGGTGACCCTGAGGCTCAGAACAACAAGTTTTAGCGACATGACCACTTATTTTCCATAAACAAGTCGGAATGACATGAACTTTGTCATCCTTTTGCATGTTGTTCAATAAGACCATGGGATGGTAGGGATGCACTGATCCCTGTCATCATGCTACATATTGAAATTTTTTGTTAGAGCAAGTTCTAAATTTTTTTTAAAAGCTTCCACTTTACCATTGGCTTGAGGGTGATACGGGGTGCCCTTCTGATGATAAATCAAGAATTCCTGGGTGAGTTGTTCAATAGTTTCATTCAAAAAATGTGACCCTTGGTCACTCATCAACACCTTTGGACATCCGAATCGAGTGATGATATTCTAAAAAATAAAGAGCGTTGTTATTTATGCTATGTTAGGGTCCTATGATATAGTCATCTGTTCTCTAGTTACCTATTTGGAAATTTGCTCTGATCATTTTGAGAATGTCTACATGATAAGAAGCTCAGGAGTAATGGTCTAGTGGTGTATCTTGTGTTTCAAAGAGGTGTCCAGGTATATCCAAAGTTGACAAGTGGTAGGTTGGAATTATGATTCATACATATGAATCTTTGAAGGTTTAGAATGGCTCAATCAATGGTTTTCATGAACTCAGTTATATCTCAATTGTGGCATAAAAGTTTAATTTCAGTAGCTAAAAGAGAAAATCTTGATGGCAAAGGAGAAGACATATATGAGCAGTCGAAGGTTTTGAGACAATATGATTGTGATCTTGGTTTCAAATATTCATTTTCAACCTTACTAGATGGTTTGAACTCTTGAATGTAAAAGTGCCAAAGAAATAGTTTTCCACAGCTAAGAGTCAAATTTTATGTGTTGTAAGCTATCAAAAGTTCCCAGTTTCGACAGCTAAAATGGCAGCGCAACTCTCAGTTAGCTTTTGAAAGTGCAGAGTCTGCTAACGGTTAGATTGTCCCATCGGGCTCTCAAACCGCCATCATTACACATGTCATGATGATCTAAAATGATGCCAAAATCATCTATGAGGATCATTTGTCACGATCTGGGCGATTTATTATGATTCTAATTGATGTTTTAAAAAAAATCATTAAACCCTAAGATATCAATTTGAAACCCCAATAATAATTTCATTCACCATTACCATTTCGTGCAACAAATCACATGGAGGTCTGTCTTAGTCGTTTTTAAACAAACATCATGATATAAGGTTCCTTATTTTCCAAGTGTTTGTTTTAAAGCTCAACCATCCACAAAATTTGCTTGTCTCATGCATCTTCCTCATATGACTTTTATTTCTCTTTTTCCCAACGCTGGTTTTCCATCCATCTATCCAAGTTTCAATGCCTTCATACTATTAATATTTTTCTGCAGATGGCTACTAGAGGAGCATTTCTCAGGAGGGAGTTGCAAGATATTTCCTATCTGGAATCTCATCCGGAGATTTGTCAGATGTTCAAGGACGCAGGATGCTACAGGTTTTGTGAAAAATTACAAGGGTATCATCAGGGAATTGCAGAGGCTTTTGCCAAGAACTTTTATGGAGCCAAAGTGCAATTGGGTCCTATGGAAATGCAGGTAGATGAGGTAAGTATTTCTGCAACAATGGAGATACCTGGAGAAGGTTAGAGGTGGTTCAAGACCACTTCCATTAAAGACATTAAATTTAGGTCTCACCGTAAGCCATAATTCCAGAGCATTATTTGGCAAAGGGACATTCCCAAGAATTACTTGGAAGACAAATGAAAGAAACTATTGAAGGTTATTCAGGTGTACATAGATTGTGAAGGGAGCTATGGTAGGATCATGTTGTACCGTTTCAGGCTTATCAATCATTTTACAGGAAAAAACGCTCTGAATTTGGCTTATTATCTTCATAGGAGCCTCACCAAGGTGGCAAAAAAAGTCCAAGCTAAACCTGCGAAATAAAACAATAGATTATTCCATCATGGCCTTATTAATATTATAGTGATGGAGGAACTCCAGAGAAGAGAGAAGACATGGGACTATCTCCTATTTTGGGGAGAATTTGAGCAAGAGATCCAGCCTAAGGGTAACAAGACACATACAAATAAGTCATCTACACCAAAGAGAAACAAGAGAAAGAGAAGGGCTCCATCACCAGCTCAGACAAAAGAGCCAACTCCTTCATCCAGGTTCAAGAAGGCAAAAAAGAAGCTTGATTTTGATCAAGGAATTGAGGGCCAAAGCTGTGTTTCTAATAAGAACATTTGGAATTTGCCATATCTAGATTCTGAGTCTGAACCACCTATAGAGGAGAGAGAGGAAACTGAAGTTGAAGCTCCAGACTTTGAAGTACATGAGACATCAATAAAGAAGAAGGTCACCAAATCTTTAAAGATTTAGAAGTTGAAGGAGGAGATATCAGAGCTCAAGTTGTTGGACAAGCATATTAAATCAGTAAATCAAACCCTACAAAATAAATTCGATGAGGTGAGAGCTGAATTCGAAGAAGTATCTCTGATGTATGCATCTTTGGAAAGGAAGCACAAAATGTTAATTAAGAAAAACTAGAAGCTCTACCAAATAATCAAACTCTTGAGGGTTAATCTAGCACCTAGAAAACCAAAACCAAGAGCTCACCTTGATCTAGAAGCTTTGGTTGAGGTATCCATGAACTTGAACGAGGAATCCTAAGAGTTAGACAGAGTAAAGGAATGAAAATTTTCAATTTTGAACGGTTTTGGAAAACTCAGGACTTTCAACAGCTTATTTTGGTCCACAGAGGTGCTGCTAGCTACCGAATCCCCTGAGTTTCGACAGCTAAATCAACTTTGTCCTATACATGTTAGCTGCCGAAGTGAAGAGATGGACATAATGACAATATGTTATCCCATATCAGATCCATTTTCTACCATATCACTCGAGGAGACTTTCAGATACATCCCAACTCCAAAATATATGAGAAGGAATATCTTTTTCAGATTTTGAAGCAAATACAAAGGAGAAAGGTTCAAAGATGATTCCATTTTGGTTGAAGATAATTGATTCATGTCTTAGGTGTTAGTGAAACATCTCTATCAACATTATCATCATCCAACAAGGCTATGCAAATGTCAAAGAACATATTTTTGATAGGGATTCCATCCCTGAAGACTAGGATCTATCTCCTAGAATTTTGTAATGAGATAGACTTTGAAAACACTTGTAATTTTTAGATCCATCATTTGAGGATATGAAACTGTTTTGTGAATATTATATAATCCCATAGAGGCCTTAGTAAAAAGGGATTAATCAGATATGAAGGGAAGTATGGTGTGAAAATATCACCATCTGTTGTAAAGATGCTCAACAGGTTGTAAGTGACTTTTTGGATGAATACAAAGGCTTTTTGTTCCCAGATTCTTGTGTCATGATCATGTGGTGAAGTACCTCTTTGTGTAACCTGTTATTATCTTGTATCACATATTTTTTTATTTCCTTATCGTTTATAATAATATCATGTTTCAGGATTTGTCTTAGACACCCTAATCTGGCTTAAAATGATATTTATGTTTTCTTTTGAAAATTGAATGTAGAATTTAGATAAGCTCTGCTCTGCATTTAAATTGGACCCTAAACTATGCTTATTTTCCATTTCACAAACTCAAAGGATCCACTGACATGATTACCTTGCCTTCTTACATTTTGTCTCATCTATTCATTCATTTTGTCATCTTTAACCTCTTGACTCCATTTTTGCCCAATGGCTCTCTTCTGCTGTCTCAACCAAAAACTCTAAAAACAAACCTTTTGTCATCATAGCTAGCCTAACATCCCATAAAAACAAAGATAAATCTAACAGAGATATCCCTCTTTGAGTATTGGAGGGATATATTCAATATTCGAAGTAGTTTTGTGGTTACCCCTACCGATTTCCTCCCCAGCTTGGGAAATTACAAGGTGATAACATAATGGCGACCATACTGGGGAACCTTCTCCAGTAGTGCACTTCAAGTTCTAGATCTGATCACTGATGGTGGACAATGGTGAGACACCGAAAGGCTGAAATCATTCACCCAATGACTCTAATCAAATCTGTTCCATTTCAAAGACTCCACTGGAGGAAGAACCTGAAGAATGACCAAGCAACCTCGAAAGATCAATTACTCAAGCCCAAATTGCATTCAATACATTTTTGGTTTGATCTATAATTATGTTCTATCTTATTCTAAGCCTGATCAAAGGTATATTTCTAAAGTTTACATTGATCATCTACAAATTGATGAACCTCAAGAGAGTAAGCCCCAAATTGTAGATCATGTACATACTCATACACTTGTGCACATCCAAGATACACTTATAGAAAACCCAGTGAGACATGAGCCTTGTGCTTTATCTCTTACCATTGTTGAAATTCCAATTAGCTATAAGCCCCTTTATTTAATTCCTATACCTGTGAAAACCCCAAACCGATACAAGCCTCTATATTTGCCTCCTATTCTCCATGACCTCCCTGTTAATTAAATCAATAATCTGCCCAGGTTTGATGGAGAAAATGTGAAGATCACTACTGAAAAGCACATCCAAAATCTTGAGTATTTCCTTGATCTGTTTGAGGTGGAAGAAGACGATGTATGTATTAGGATGTTTACCTTATCATTGCAAGGTAAGGCTAAGAATTGGTTTAAGAGTCTTCCAGCTGCAATCATTAGTAATTTCCATCAATTCATGCAAATTTTCCTAGATCGATGGGTGATCATGGGAAATATCTTTCTCATCCTAGAAGAGTATGAACATTTGAAAAAACAACCGAGAGAGAGAGTGCACCATTTTTCAGCTAGGTTCAATAAGGTGTATAATGCAATGCCTACTGATATAAGACAACCCCCAAGATTGGCTCAATTGCATTACCCTGATGCTTTTGATCCAGAGATGGCCTTCCAATTAAGAGAAAGGAACACTGCAACCCTAGAAGAAATGAAAAATGTTGTAGTCGATGTGGAATCTAACTTGCTGAACAAAAAGGAAAAGTTAGAATCATTGAGGAAAAAAAAAACATAAAAGGAGCATGTGATGTCCTCAGAAGTAAAACTAGATATTCTGACGAACACTGTCAATGAAATGCTGCATAAGATTAACAGGAAAGATGAAATTGTTTTTCAAAGGCCTTATGTACCATTGACTCTAGAAAGAACAAGAATAAATGTCCCCAAGAATTTTTCATCCCAGCCTTAGTATCCTAAACCACCAAAGGATTTCTTCATGTACTCAATTCACAATATAGCCAAAGAGGAATTTCAAAACCAGGTGGTGGTGGAAAAATCTTCGGAGATGATGTGCATGTTTGATGACCTCCCCTACATAGATGATATACCTAGATATGATATTCAGAATGATGAATATATGTTTGATATTGAAGATGATTGTTCAAAGAAGCCAGTATTATCTTCATGGGAAGAAGAATCCCAGTTGTCATAGTGCATAGATGACAATCAGATTTTGCATACCAAGTAAGATTGCAAGAAGGAGGATGCGATTTTTTTTTCATTAAATGACGAATGTCTGCCCCTATGTTTTGCCTCACTTTTGAGGGAACATTTCAAGAATATTGTAAGTAAAAAGGATGAGTAATGATCTAATGCATTAGGCGAGGAGAACATGGGTGATATAGAAGCTGTTTCAGATTCATAGGTGTAGACCCTGAGTCTTTTTGAAGGTCAAAATTTAGATGAAACCACAAAGCTTAGGACAGGTAATGAGCTGATCTATTTTGATTCCCTGCCCTTATGTTTTATTTCATTTCAGACTTTGAGAGGGAATCTTGGTCATATCTTGGTTGAGAATCACAGTGTTAGCCTTGAAGTGCCAACAAAGCCCATTCCACAGTCATCAATTTTTTTTTATGACCCTGTAGCTAATATGTTGGATAATGCGTGTTTTCAAAATCAGGTTTCATTTACTCCTATTGAATTAAAAAATTGTTATGATATGGATATGATCAGACAATATACCCCACTGCATGGTTCAGTAGAAATATCAGTACAAAACCCATCAGTTGAAATACAAACACATCTTGAAATGTTTGAAAACTGGAAGACCCCACGTGCAACACAAGGTCAGGAAGTTGAATGGATTGATTCCAAATACTAAGAAATAGGTCAAGTCTATCTTGATCCTATAGATATGTATATGAGAAAATTTTTCATCATAGGGAAACTTTTCCTTTCCATCATTTTTGTTGCTTGGCAGGTTTATCAAGCTCTTTATGATGATGACCAAGCTCACAATCACTTTCAAATACCATTAACAGATCTATTCCTAAACTCGGTTAAAACCAGTGAAAGAGCCAAGGTGCAAGACCCGACATTTGATTGGTTATACTGCGTATTTCACATTGATTAAAGACAAACATTCTTAGTTTAGAATAGGATATATGTACATAAATAAGATCGTCAGATCAACGTTTTTTTCTTTCAATTATCATATTTACAGTATGCAAATAAGCTTGCTGGGCAAGCATGTGTTTTATTTTTGTTTCCGTTTTACTTCAAAACTAATTCAAAGTCAGAATGAATAATCAACTGGTGTTTAGTCACTAAGTTGCAGGACAAATCAAGATACACGTGGTGGGATCAACCCAATGGACAAGGCACTGATTTACAAAGCCAAATATCTAAGATTCTTGACACCTCCTAATGATTTTCCATCCCCAATTGGAGCCTATGTTAGGGTCCTATGATATAGTCATCTGTTCTCTAGTTACCTAATTGGAAATTTGCTCTGATCATTTTGAGAATGTCTGCATGATAAGAAGCTCAGGAGTAATGGTGCAGTGGTGTATCTTGTGTTTCAAAGAAGTGTCCAGGTATATCCAAAGTTGGCAAGTGGTAGGTTGGAATTATGATGCATACATATGAATCTTTGAAGATTTAGAATGGCTCAATCAGTGGTTTTCACGAACTCAGTTATATCTCAATTGTGGCATAAAAGCTTACTTTTGGTAGCTAAAAGAGAAAATCTTGATGGCAAAGGAGAAGACATTTATGAGCAGTCGAAGGTTTTGAGACAGTATGATTGTGATCTTGGTTTCAAATATTCATTTTCAACCTTACTAGATGGTTTGAACTCTTGAATGTAAAAGTGCCAAAGAAATAGTTTTCGACAGCTAAGGGTCAAATTTTATGTGTTGTAAGATGCCGAAAATTCCTAGTTTCAGCAACTAAAATGGTAGGCGCAACTCTCAGTTAGCTGCCGAAAGTGAAAATTCTGCTAACGATTAGATTGTCCCATCAAGATCTCAAACCGCCATCATTACACATGTCATGATGATCTAAAATGCTGCTGAAATCATCTATGAGGATCATTTTTCATGATCTGGGCGATTTATTATGATTCTAATTGATGTTTTAAAAAAAATCATTAAACCCTAAGATATCAATTCGAAACCCCAATCATGATTTCATTTGCCATTACCATTTCATGCAACAAATCACATGGAGGTCTGTCTTAGTCGGTTTTAAACAAACATCATGATCTAAGGTTCCTTATTTTCCAAGTGTTTGTTTTAAATCTCAGCCATCCACAAAATTTTCTTGTCTCATGCATATTCCTCATCTGAATTTTATTTCTCTTTCTCCCAGCACTGGTTTTCCATCCATCTATCTAATTTTCAGTGCCTTCATACTATTAACAGTTTTTTGCAGATGGCTATTGGAGGAGCATTGCTTAGGAGGGAGTTGCAAGAGATTTCCTATCTGGAATCTCATCCAGAGATTTGTTAGATGTTCAAGGACGTAGGATGCTATAGGTTTTGTGAAAAATTACAAAGGTATCATCAGGGAATTGCATAGGCTTTTGCCAAAAACTTTGATGGAGCCAAAGTGTAATTGGGTCCTATGGAAATGCAGATAGATGAAGCAAGTATTACTGCAACAACTGAGATACCCGGAGAAGGTGAGAGATGGTTCAAGACCACTGCCATTAAATACATTAAATTTAGGTCTTACCTTAAGCCAACTCCTTCATCTAGATTCAAGAAGGCAAAAAAGAAGCTTGATTTTGATCAAGGAATCGAGGGCCAAAGTCGTGTTGCTGGTAGGAACATTTTGAATTTTCTATATCCATATTCTGAGTCTGAACCACCTATAGAGGAGAGAGAGGAAACTGAATTTTAAGGTCCAGACTTTGAAGTACTTGAAACATCAATAAAGAAGAAGGTCAACAAAGCTTTAAATATTTAGAAGTTGAAGGAGGAGATAACAGAGCTCAAGTTGTTGGACATGCATATAAAATAACTAAATCAAACCTTACAAAATAAATCCGATGAGGTGAGAGATGAATTCGAAGAAGTATATCTGATGTATACATCTTTGGAAAGGAAGAACAAAAATTTAATTAAGAAAAACCAGAAGCTCTACCAAATAATCAAACTCTTGAGGGTTAAGCTAGCACCTAGAAAACCAAAACCAAGATCTCACCTTGATCTAGAAGCTTTGGTTGAGGTAGCCATGAAATAGAATGAGGAATACTAAGAGTTAGACAAAGTAAAGGAATCAATTTTTTCAATTTTGAACAATTTTGGAAAACTCGGGACTTTTGATAGCTTATTTTGGTCCACAGAGGTGCTGCTAGCTGCCAAATCCCCTGACTTTCGGTAGCTAAATCGTCTCTGTCCTATACGTGTTAGCTGCAGAAAGTGCAGAGATGGAAAGAACGACAATATGTTCTCCCATATCAGATCCATTTGCTGCCATATCACTCAAGGAGACTTTCGGATACATCCCAACTCCAAAATATATGAGAAGGAATATCTTTTTCAGATTTTGAAACAAATACAAAGGAGAAAGGTTCAAAGATGATTCCATTTTGGTTGAATATAATTGATTCATGGATTAGGTGTCAGTGAAAGATCTTGAGTAGCCTTATCATCATCCATAAAGGCTATGCAGATGCTGAAGAACATATTTTTGATATGGATTCCATCCCTTAAGACTAGGATCTATCTCCTAGAATTTTGTAATGAGATAGACTTTGAAAACACTTGTAATTTTTAGATCCGTCATTTTCAGATCTGAAACTATTTTGTGAATATTATATAAGCCCATAGAGGTCACATTCAAAAGGGATTAATCATATCTGAAGGGAAGTATGGTGTGAAAATATCACCATCTGTTGTAAAGATGCTCAAAAGGCTGTAAGTGACCTTTTGGATGAATACAAAGGTTTTTTGTTCCCACATTCTTGTGTCATGATCATGTTGTGAAGTACCTCTTTATGTAACCTATTATTATATTGTCTCACATATTGTTTTCTTTCCTAATCGTTTATAATAATATTATGTTTTAGGATTTTTCTTAGACACCCTGATCTGGCTTAAAACGATATTTATGTTTTCTTCTGAAAATTCAATGTAGAATTTAGATAATCTCTGCTCTGGATTTAAATTGGGCCCTAAACTATGCTTATTTTCCATTTCAAAAACTTAAAGGATCCACTGACATGATTACCTTTCCTTGTTACATTTTTTCTGAGCTATTCATTCATTTTGTCATCTTTAACCTCTTGACTCCATTTTTTCCCAATGGCCCTCTTCTGTTGTCTCAACCAAAACCTCTAAAAAAAACCTTTTGTCCTCATAGCTAGCCTAACATCCCATAAAAACAAAGCTAAATATGATAGAGAGATCCCTCTATGAGTCTTGGAGGGATAGATCCAAGACTCGAAGTGGTTTTGTGGTTACCCTTGCCGATTTCCTCCTCATCTTGGGAAATTATAGGGTGATAACATGCTATACAATCCTTGAATGACACTGCTTTGGCCCACCTTGTGAGGTATTTCGTCATGGTATTGGTGTAGCGTGCCCTTGCGCGATGTGTGAGAGGATTGATGGGCCAAAAAACATCTATTTCCCATTTGTCAAAGGTCTCAAGGGCAATCATGGGGAACAACAAAAGCTCATCTCTATGGCAGGGATTTCCAATACATTGACATATGTCACAATGTTTGTTATAGTCTTTAGAGTCAACGAAGAGAGAGGGAAACCAAATCCCTGTGCACATGACCTCTTACACAGTATCCTTATGAACATTGTGGCATCCAACAATACCTTCATGCGCATCGTATAGGAGGGAGTCTCATTCATGTTTCAATTCATAGTGATGTAGGATGCCATATGCACCCAACTTATACAATTGTCTGGAAATCAACTGATAATTGGCACTATGGGTCATGAGTAGTCGACCTTGCGTGGGAGTATACTCAGTGGGAGTTTGGCCAGTGATGACAAGTTTTTCTATTTCAACCAATTGATCAAGCACAAATTCTACCTGAAAGAGATGCACATTAGGGAGTTCATCATCGAGGCTTGTAGCAACGTCCCCAGTCTGAATCCATGACAAACTATTTGGTCCAACAATTTTTTTTCTAGGATTAACAATAATTTTGAAGTCAAATTCTTGGAACATCGAAAACCAATGACAAATTATTCTAGTCAACATCATCTTGTTGACCCTAGCAATGTTATAGAAATTTTTGCCTCACCCCATGCAACTTGCTTGGATGGCCCTTCTTCCAGTCCCTATGGAGAGTTTGTCAATTCTTACTACATCACGAAGTTTCATCGTCAATTCTATGATGCTTGAGTTATCCATATGTCTCATGCTCTTGTTCAAAGGAAGTCTATAAGCCTGTGTCGACCATTTCTCAGAACTCTTGACTTAGCATGTCGACCATACCCTTAGTGTGTCTCAGAATCACATGAAGTTGTAGTCCTATCATGCACCCTGGTTCTACTTTCATTATGGGTAGGTAACCTTGAACCCAACAGTCGACATCTCCTCATTGGTCGCTGACTGGAGGGTTTCCCTTATGTTCGACGCCAATAAATCTATTCACACATTGGGATTCGTGCAATGTCTTTGATTCCATTAGCCTTATTGGTGGTTTCCTCTCCTTTGTCGACAATATTCCTTGTTGGATTCTATTCAAAGAGTCTTTTTCATGCACTACTTGCATCTGGTGCATGCGAAAGATGCACAGGGTCATTGGTTCATGAACATCCTATTCGTTCAAGCTCTTCCTAATCATCAAGATATTTCTTTGTACCTCGTGTTGACTGATGAGACATTCCCTAATGCTCTCCTTTCAGTGGGTCTCCTTCCATCGACTTCAACTCATCTATTATGGAAATGAGACCTAGAGTCCTATGAGTACCTATAGGCTTGCAGTCATTAGTGACAGGTTCTCCCATCATCTATAGTTGGGAATAATAAATGTCTCCTGATCGATGGATTCTTTAAGTGTTCAACCTCAACACCCTTATTCACACTTGTAAGAATGTACTTGGTGCCTTGATATCTACTTTCATTATCAATACATTGTCTCATGTTTGTTAACAATATACCTTAATGACCGATAATCAAATGAAGTCTCATAGTGTTTGACATCAACCCTTCTATTCACATGATGTAGACTTTCACCTTCGACGGATAGTGTAGAAGACCTCCATTGTATATAGATATTTTCAAATTGATTTTGAGACTGGTTTCCACTGGGCCTTATTCGTGACTATGACAACCTATGGCATGTGTCTACTTTGTATTGCCTATTCATGTCCATGAAAAACTGTTTGGCATATTTCCACATGGATATGTAGTGTAATTCATATTGGAAGCCATGCGTACAAAGTCATTATGGATTGTCATATTCTCATGAGTAACTAGAACTTCCAGTTGAGTCTCTATTACTCCACTTATGGGAATTATAATGTATTTCATCCATCGCAGATACTCCTTTGACCTCATACATTAGGGGGCATCTGTTATAACCAATTTTTCCTCGCCCCATGAAACTTTCTTGGATGGACTTTCCATTTCCTTATGCAGACTTGAAGTCCCCCTTTTTACCTTCCAGATAAAAAAAAACACATTTTCCACATATACGTGCCCTACTAATTAGACAACAAGCATATACGTAGGTTTATCCACTAGATCCCATGTACATCAGGTTTAATGCTTGAAATTAATCAGGTTTAATGCTTGAAATTAAAAATTATGTTGGTTTTCCATGTCACGTCATGAGATCCATGATCATTGACCTTCCATATACTGGAAATGCTCTGACTTGGCTCTTCAGTTCCATTTGAAGTCATATCCAAGCCATGGGAGGAGAGAATTCAACTTTTGAGAGAAAAGATACGCTGAAGAAATTTCACTTCCTTATTGAGTCTGCATCCCTTTATCCTTGAAATTCTGAACTCATTGTTGAACCCCCCAAGCTCTTCCTTCTTTGATGAAGAACCTCATTGTCGCCTTTATATGAGCTTGCCTTTGCTGGAGTATTGAAGTGGTGGAGGCATAGCTGGAGGGACTTAGTTTCTTGGTTCCAATATGTGCCGATACAAAAGTTTTTCACCTATATAATTATGTTTATTATTTTAATAGAAATACTCTTTTCTCATCCAATTGATATCTTGCAAATATTTGAATTATTATTCCATGGGAGTATTTGTCATGTATGTTAATGGATTATGCTATTTTATATGATAACATTATATATTATCCCCATATGCTTGCATATAATGGTTTTTGAGGACAATTTGGAGGTATAAATCTTTGAGTTGCATGCTCAATGGTGGTCTTCATTGAATGTTCGGATGAGGTAGGCTCTTGACCTTGTCTTGTTAGAATTTTTATTTATATAGCATACTTGGGATTAGAGTTGATTTATGCATGTCATTCCACCTATTGTGGTTTATCCCATGACATAGAGAGATTTTCCTCATAACAAGAAAGTAGTGGAATTTGTTTTGCAAGGAATATACCATGGCCAAGCCCTCACGCTCAATTGTTGTATAATTTTTTTGTGCCTTGGAAAAATAGACCAGATTATCGATGTTTCCCTCCCCTGAATATGCCAGAATGAAAACCAATGTAATGAATGAATAATCAACCTAGACATGGAAGAACTTCGACCAATTAGGGAAAACTAAAATGGGTGCAGTAACCAATTTTTCATTGAGGGTATTGAAGGCTTGTTGGCATTTTGTTGTCCACTCATATTTAGTATCCTTGTGCAACAAATTTTCCAATGGAGTCACAATCTGGGCATAATTATGGATGAACCACCGGTAGTATCATGTATGGCCCAATTTT
Organism: Picea mariana; assembly: GCA_032191745.1. Lineage (NCBI taxonomy): Eukaryota > Viridiplantae > Streptophyta > Pinopsida > Pinales > Pinaceae > Picea > Picea mariana. The sequence continues at coordinate 13,632 of JASDQU010298686.1, forward strand.
ATGTGCATTTCTCAAACTAAAGTGGGGGCCACCATATCCAAGATGGAAAAAATCTTAGTTGGTGTTGGTCACTATAATTGCTTAATTGATTTCAAAAAACCAATTGAAACATAAATTATCAACCCAGGGAAGTCTTTTATTTCAAAGATAACCACGCACTATATATGCTCAATTCCAAAAGCAACTTAGTGTTGTAGTAAAGAAACTTATACTAATCTCACTTACTCAATTAAGCTGAAGTTCTGGATTCAATCACAGGAAAGTAACTTCCCTATTGCAAACCCTTAAAGATCAAT
>JASDQU010298687.1:0-14001 GCA_032191745.1 Picea mariana
ATACCGCTATACTTCCTGAGCTTTGTATCCCAGTCAAGTAACTCCTTGGCTCGCAAGGACATTATAGGGTCTGAATTGGTTCTTCCAAACTCAATTTCACTCGATACCTTGGGTCCAAAGACCACTTAACCAGCCCAGTGAGGCTCAACGTTGAAACTATGGCTCTGATACCAGATTGTAACATCCCCAGGCATCAACCCACTTGTCGGGTAAACGCTACCACGCAGAAACATCATTCTCATACTTATTTAAAACATGCATTAAAATGAATTCAATACATTAATCACAGAGTAAGCACATGATTACTGCTAACATAAATAATACCTATCATTAACAATAATTCATATGCACAACAGAATACATGATAACATATAAGGATCACAGGCATGTAAAAGCATAATATTAAGCATAAGCTAATACTTATCTTTAAAACTGTGGTTATTCCACCAACTGCGTGTAGACCTTCCATGAACCTCCCAGCCTTAGACCGCATTGCTCATCACTCTCAGCAATAGGTCACCCCCGAGATGGGACTAAGCTCCACCAGGCAGGGAATCCTAGGCTAGGCAAGGTTATTGGGAAAACACACAATCACGGAGGAAGGATTCTCTCCCAGGAGTCACTTATGCCCACTGCTCACAAACTCTCATTCCCCACATGCCTGTCCCACCCTAGGAGTATACTCCTTCACTGTCACCCAGACAGTCCTTCGGCTGCTAACCTCCCTTGCCTTGGGCTTCAGCAACAGACCATACCGGAAGTCTCTGAGATCCGTGGATGCTACAGGACCCCTTCTAGGAGTTCAGTCTTCCTCCGCACACTCTCTCACCTGGAGAGATTTTCTCACAGGCTTGGTGACCTGCCTCTTCAACAAAAATCACCTCCCTCACCTGGAGAGAGGTTATACACAGGTCAGACAACCTGTTTCCATAATCTCGGTTTCCAACACAGTCAAGCAACCACGAGGCTCAGCACGAACTTACACTGGCCAACAAGCCACATGCAGTCCAGCACTGCGTGGCCACAACAGTCAATTGGGAAAACGGGTATGGACACCCGAAATGTAAACAGTCAGTGCTAAGGCATAACGCAGCTCTGCGATTATAGGATGCGTCAGGATTTCCAACAAGCAACACAGGATGAACGACTCAACAATTACCGAACATTCAGTTCTCCCAACCAACAATAAAGACCAGACTTACCACTCTAGTTTCAGAGATGCGTAAGGTGTACAGAGGTTCAATCATAGAGGCCAAACACGTTTAGATGGAGGATGGAAAAATGTCGAGCCACTCACATGGAGGTTGGAAGAATGGGAAGTGAACCCCCAACATGACTCATTTCCTGGGTTAAATTGCATGTGCCTAGGTTGACACATGTCACCCATGAAGCACGTTCCTCCCCATTTGGAAGTCACCTGGCCTTCCAAAGAAATTAGCATAAAACATATACATTTGCACAACTTTGGAATAATAATATTATATTATTATTCCCAAGGACTTAACCTCTTAATATTATCCCTTCACCCAACCTTTAAACCCCCTCTCCCTTACCCAGGCTTTGTGGAAGCTTAGTCCCCCATCACTCATTCATCGTGGTCAGTCCACACACAAAGATGTTTATCTTTATTAATAATGTGCATAGTTACATGTACAAAATTAGGCTCTTGGCCTTCAACACTTAGGCTCCCTGGCCTAATAACTCATAAGCCCACCAACTTATATAAACTTGGCTCACCAACCTATAAATCATAATTTCAATTCAAAATGGAATCGGGGCACGTCCTTGGGGTATTACAGAAACTCAGAAAGAAATGAACCGCAAAACACCAAAGTCTGGGAATCAAAGTGTGTCAGACGCAGTAGAAAGAGCGGAAGGAGTAGACAAATACAAGAACGTGGAAGCTAAAACCACAGGTTTGGAAGTTCAACTAGAAAAAACAAGTTTGAGAGAACATGGAAATGTATACCCAAATCAATAGAAGTACCAGCATATGAAATCACTTCCAGCAAAATCAGGTAGTACATACAGAGAATGAAAGATTATGTAGTCATTGACAAGTTTATGGGAATTTGGCCCTCAGAGAAAGCTCTTGAATGGTGGATCCAGACCCACTGGAATCCAAAAGGAGAAATTGAACTTAAACTAGGCTCTAAATGATTTTTCGCGGCAATATTTACCAGTCTAGAAGACCGAGACATAGTTTTTGAAAATGATCCCTGCTTCTTCAACTCGGTCGATCTCTTCCTCCGCCCTTGCACAAAATAGTTTATCCCAGATAAGGAGGATTTCATTGTTGCCCTAGTTTGGATCAGACTCTACTCTCTTCTACAGGAATACTAGGAAGAGGATATTCTATAAGGGCATAGGCAATGCACTTGTCTCCTTATTTTAAGTCTCATAAATAACTAAGAAAGGTAAATATACATAATATGCAAGAATACACACCTATATTAATGTTTCGCAAGCGTTTCTTGACTCCAACTTCCTTCGTTATCAAGATAATGAATTGTTTCAATCCGTTCACTATGAACATATTCCATTCAGATGTTGCAAATGCCATGAACATGGAAACCTGTTTAGAGACTTCCCTCTCAACAAACACTAAGAAACTACAAAGGCCAATACCGTGAAATATGTGGAAGGATTCGAAGAAATTCATACCAAAATGTGCAATGCTAGAAGACCAATAGCCTTGACTAACCAAACTGACATCGGGACAAGTAATCAGTTTGAATCTCTCCAAGCTACTCAAGAGGATCCTCAAAAAGACATCATTCCAATAGAAGAAGATACAATAATCTAGGAGGAGCCACAAACTCAAGACATGGATCAGGAGGAACAAACACAATGCAGGAAACTAATGGAGCACTCAGAAAAAGGAAATCAAAGACCCATACATAGATTCAATGATAAACGATGGAGAAGACAAAGGGGAATTGGAGGACGGTGAAGATTCAGAGCTAACTAATTTAGATCTTCATTCAAGAGTGGTGGCTTGGTATCAACGGGACCCTAATACAATCCCAGAGAAACAGATTCAACTGGTAAAAGAATCCCTTGTAAGAAGCAAAGAAAGGCACTCAACATAAACAAAAGGTAAGCTATGCTCATCTTCTTATGTTCTTGGTATAAAATCTCATGCCCCAAAAGATCCTATCAAACAAACCAAGCAAGAAAGGAAAAGAGGTAGAAGATTGAACAAACAAATCCTATAAGAATTACGAGAAATGTTGGTCAAATTCAGAAAAATCACCTTGATGACTGATTTGTTCCCTCTCAAACCCCACTATTCCCCATGAAAATTATCTCTTGGAGGATCTGGAGCCTCAATGGAAAATCCAAACATATAATGATGAAAAAAATCATTTTAAAAGAATGACTGAATATGATCCTCATATAAGAAACCAAATGCCCCGACACTCTCCTCAATACTTTATCCATCAAACTCTAGAAACACTCTCAAGTTATAGAAAGTAACGCCCAAGGAGAAACAGGGGGCCTTGTCATTTTGTTGAACTCGACATAAGTCACCTTAACCTCCTTCTTCTCCATTGCTCGAACGTTGTTAGCCCATTTTAGAACCATTGGAACAACCTCCTCAGGCTTTGTCTCTATTGTGTATGGCCCACCCTCTGCCCCAACCAAAAACCTCTTTCTAGGTTCTCTTAAATCCCTCAAGGATATCATAGGAGATAAACACTAGATCATTGGAGGAGAATTCAACATTATCACCTTCTTAGATGAAAAACAAGGATGCATAAGAATACTGGATCAATTGTCCCTCAAACTTAAGGAGATTATTCCCAACCTCAATTTAATTGACTTGCCACCCTCAAATAGAATCCATACCTGGAATAACTAGCGTAAAGGAACTAATCAAGTGGCTTCAAGATTAGACATATTTATTGTTTCAAACACACCCCCCCTAATTGGCCTTTCCATAAATTCCTCAATCCTTCCTCACCCAGGCTCAGACCATTGGTCAATTAAGTTGGACCTCATCCTATCCGACACTCCTAAGCTTTGCCCTTTCCATTTTGAATCTTTTTGGATATCTCATCCCTCCTTCTTGGAAAGTATTGACTGTTGGTGGCAAGAAACGAAAAATATTCAAGGCATTCCAATGTATCGTTTCCAACAATGACTAAAATATATTAAAGCTAAACTAAAAAAATGGAATAAATAAACCTTTGGGAACATTTTCAAAGAAAAGATAGAACTAGAAGCAAGAATGAAGAAACTTCAACAGTATATTATTGAGAATGGAAAAACAAATTATGCCACCTAAAAGGAAATAGAGCTCTAGACTCAAATAGACATAAGGGACAAACATGAAGAAGCTCTGTTGAGAAAAAAATATAGAGTTCATTAGCTCAAATAAGGGGACAGAAACACAAAATTCTTCCACAGGTCAACCATTAACAGAAGGCAATAAAACTTCATCACTTCTATCAAATCTATTCAAGGAAATCAAATAACTAAACATGCAGAAATTGAACGGGAATTTGTCAGATACTTCTCCAACTTGCTAATGGAAACTTGGAAAAACATAGGGGAGGCCACCACCAAAATTACCAGAAACATCCCCAAATTGGTTTCCCAAGATCATAATGATGCTCTTATAAGACCGACTACCTTAGGAGAAGTTGAAAAAACCGTTATGGAAATGCCCAAAGGAAAATCCCCAAGGTTGAATGGTTTTACAACAAACTTCTTCCATACGTGCTAGCCAATCATCAAGTATGATGTTCTACAACTGGTGGAAGATTCTAGACGTTTCTCTAAGGTTCTTCTAGCCCTCAATGCCTCCTTTCTAGCCCTCATTTCCAAAGAATATAAAGCAGAAGATCCCAACAAATTAGGCATATTTCTCTATACAATGTAATCTAAATAGATTATCACTAAAATCATAGTCAATAGAATTAAGCCCATCCTCTCGAACCTCATCTCCCAAGAGAAAACTGGCTATGTTGAAGGAAGAAAAATCCTAGATAGAATCATAATAGCCCATTAAATGATTCACTCCCTAAAATATTCCAAATCGGTTGGAATGCTAATAAAGTTGGATATGTCAAAATCTTTCGACAAATTAAGTTGGCAATACATCCACCATAATCGCATTGCCTTTGGCTTCTCCCCCACCTAGGTTTCTTGGATCATGTCCCCCACCTCCTCTACTTTTTTCTCTATTATTATTAATGGTTCCCCTTCCTCCACTTTATCTCCATCCCGTGGCATAAGGCAAGGAGATCATCTCTCTCCCTTCCTTTTTATTCTTATGGCTGAAGGGTTAGGCAGAGATTTAAAATCATAAGTCTCTCATCGTAAAATCACAGGTCTTCGCCTGCATGGAGAAAACATGTTGGTGTCCCACCAATAATTTATTGATGATACTATGCAAATGGGCATCTTGACTGTCAAGGAAACACATTCAATCAAACAAGTGTTAGAGGAATTCATGGAGGCTTTAGGTATCAACATCAATCAAAGTAAGTTTCAAATCTTCTTCTTCAACACCAACATTGCAATCCAAAAGAACATTTCTAGAATTTTAGGCTTTCAAAGAAGTTCTTTGTTGACCAAATATATTGGTGCTCCTCTAATAGATAATGCCCTAAGAAACTCCACATGGCAGGATATTCTAGTAAAAATGGAAAAGAAGATTTCCAACTAGACCTTTCGTTCCCTAAATCTACCTAGCCATCTTGTACTTTTAAAATATGTTTTTCAAGCCATTCCTCTTGATCTTTTCTGAGCCCTAGAAGCTCCCAAATCCATTATTAAGTCAGTATAAAATATCCAAAGATCATTCCTTTAGGGGGGAGATAAAAATAAAATAAAATGGGCTCTGGTAAGTTAGGAGAAGGTATGTCAACCTAAGCATGAAGGAGGACTAGGTCAGCAGGATCCATAAACTTTAAGTGCAGTCCTAGGAGTGAAGACCTCGTGGAGATGATTGCAAAGCAAAGATGATCTATGGTGAAAAATATGGAAAATCAAGTATATCCCTTCGTTTGAGCACCACAACCTCAAAAGTTTGGAAGGAAACATAAAAGGATCACATATTCGGAACACAACTTGGCTCAACAAAAGTATCATTCAACAACATAGCTTATAGGAGGTGTGAGATGGCAGACATACTCTATTTTGGTATCATGCCTGGCAACAATCTCTAGCTTGGGGAAAAAGGGATAATCTAAAACCACTTAGGGATCACCTAATAGTGCAAGGAAAAAATTGTATATGGAAGTACTAGGAGGAGCACCCTCCAATTGAGATATGGAGAAGATAGCTTCCAAAAGGACTAGGGTTTCAACTAGAATTTAAAAACCAGTGGGAGAAAGTGTGAGTAGACCTCCAAAATAAAAAAAATTCTCAACATGAAGGACTAGAAAAACTTCGGCGGGGACATACCTCTAAAGGAAGCTTCACCATAAAAGAGGCCTACAACTTAATTACCTCTCAGCAAAATCCTCCTTCCAACCATCCATGGCAATAAATTTGGAGTTAAAATCTATGGCCAAAAGTCTCATCATTTCTTTGGCTCCTTGCAAGATTTTTTTTTTTTAACTTGGGACAACCTTTAAAAAAGAGGCTTTATAGGTCCAACCTTATGTCCCCTCTGACAATAAGAAGGAGAAACAATGAAACATCTTCTCAATTATTGCATCTTTGCTTCATTCCTATGGGACAAAAGTGAAGAAATATTTAGGAGAACAGACAAAGATAAAACTAGCATAAGATCTACCTTAAATCAATGGAACTCAATGGACTTTGCAAATCCAGTTTTATCTAGAGCCTGGAGTCTACTACTAGGTTTCTTATTCTGGGGATTTTGGAAGGAGTGAAACTATAGAATATTTAAAGGTACCAACTTAAACTCTAACCACATATGGAATCAAATCGAAAAGAATATCAAAGAAATTGTTCACCCTCAAAAGCAATAATTTTAGGCTCCTTGGGCCTTCTTCAAAATTTGCAACTCTTATCTAGATAAACACCTCCACCTCACTTATCATCTCCTTCAGTTTGGTATCCTCTGTCTGAAGGATTTGTAAAATTAAATTTTGATGGAGTGTCTAAAGGGAAACCTGGGCTAGCAGGGTTGGGGGTGTCTTTAGAGACCACAAAACCAACATTATAAGAGTCTATTTTGAAAGCATGGGAATAGCCACAAAAAATGAGGCGAAGCTCGGAGTGTTAACTCAAGAACTAATCATTTTCATCAGGGAAGGCTATGAGAAACTAATAGTTGAAGGATATTTTGTTGTCATCATTCATATTTTGGGGAAATTGTTTCATGGCTCAGCCAACAACAAGTGGTATTCAAGTTGGCACATGGAAGGAGGACTGGAGAGACTCCAATCCATTCTAACTAAAATTGAAACTCTCATCCCCTCTCATGTTATGCGCACAACCAAGAAATTAGTTGATGAGCTTGCCAATAGGAAAGAAAGACAAACCTTGGGATAGGAATGAAACTAGAGATCTGGTCAAGGATTGCAATCTCATAGCCCAATTAGACTACAACTCCTCGTTTCATGTGCCAATGGAATCCCACATGTCTCGCACTGATCTTGACCAGTTGGCACATGGACTCCCAGTTGTCCACCCTCATGATGAACTCCAACCGAATTAATGAGGCCATAAATGCACCAACCTCCACCTTAATTCAAACAAGGACTGATAAGGGAGATGACATAATTGTGAACAAGTGTGGAAGAACTAGTGTGCATGAGAGAAGTATCCTGAAAAACCTTGGCCTTAGTTTTACGCAAAAATAGAATGGGATGGAGGCTCCTATCGCTCGAAAAGGGTCGCATTATATTGATCTCAGGCATGGAAGAAAATCCCAACATTCAATTTGGGTTTATGGGACTTGTACGCATCATTGTAGCCATTAACACCTTAGAAAATCTCACTCCCCAGCCTTTTCTCCAATGTTGAGCGTCAATTTTTACCTTCACCTCCTCATTTCCTTCCTAAAGCATGAAATTCTGCATAGCAAGGGTGATGTTAGATTAGGTGCATGTAGCTCTTTGGTTATTTGTCATTCAGATTTCAATTGAGCCAACATGACTTCAAGGGAGACTATAGGTAGAGGCCATTGTCCCCGACCAAACCTCCCTCTCTCAAGGTCGCACTAGGATGCACTCAAAGTGGCAGAAGCATATCAAGCTCAGACCACTCCTGCTACCAGAGAAGTGGTGGAATCTCTTGAAGAGGATGTTCTTCGCACTCATCAACACATTTCAAACAATGAAGTAGATTCATAATGGATAGCCTAAATCCTAGACACTAGTTCCACCAGAACAAGGGATACCAAGTGCTATCACATAGTTGATATTTATTGGCATTTGAAGGCTCTCCTTAGGAGGGATCTCACTGACAAGTAGGAAATCTTAAATGATCTCTTCATGCAGATTAAATATCTCCAATTGCAGGTCAAATCCCGAGATAAAAAACATTACCATCACGGATTCCACTTCGAAGAACTGAGCAACGATATCCCTCAGCTTCTAAATGAAAGTACCCCACCCTATGTTGCAAACATTCCATGATTTTTTTTCTTATCAACAACTTTTTGTATATTTTTGTAGACAACATAAGGCTTGCATGCCCAATCACCCAGAGGAAGGTAAATCCAAGCATGATCCCAAGGCCAAAGCTTACGTCTTACCAACTGAAGAAACTGATCAATCTGAATGAAAGCATCGAATGATGCAAAGGTTGATACAAATCCAATCTCTTGGGTGAAAGAATTATTTACAGAAGATCAAAGATATATGAAAGAGAATTCCTTTCTTTTGGAAAGGAAAAGATTCATTGAGAATTTTACAAAATAAATTCGTTATTCTTTTTTTTTACATATTGCTAATAGATGAACCGTATATGGGTAGTCCTAGTTCTACTGAGAAACCCATTGAATATTTCAACTTATCAAAAAGGTTATTGAAAAGGTACTAATCCAGATAACTATCTCGAAAGGCATAACTTGGTGGACCATGATCAAGAAAAGCATAAGCTTGATTAGGATCTATATATGTGACTTAGTCAACTGCTTCAACTGATGCTTCAATGGATGCTTACTATGTTCCCTATGCTACTTACTCTGCTAGAGGTACTTTAGTAGCACCAGTACGAGGAAGTGCAGGCGACCAACCTTGAGAAACATCTAGGATAGGAGTAGCAAAGGTAGCAGGAGTAAGAGCAAAAAGAATGACGGAAAGGAGGGAGGGGAAAGGTTTCATTCTAAAGAAATAGGTTCGGTAGTGGAAAAGAGATAGATATAGTAAAGCACCAAACATAGGAAAGAGCGCTAATATGCGTGGGTAGGATCAGTATCTCCCTGGAATCCTGCTTGCGTCGGTGCTTCCCTCTGAGGCGGAACGCTCCCCTACTGATGTATTTTTACATCCCACAGCTTTGACAGATCGCTTAGTCTCATTCATCTTCGGTGCAAGAGCGCTCAATCAGTGAGCTATTACGCACTCCCTCCTACTACTTATAAAGAAACATCATACCTCTGATCCAGGTGGTTCCGGATCAATGGATTCAACCAGGTCAAATGCACCGACCTTTGTAACCTCATACCTTTGCTACTAGGTAGTCAACGGGTTATGGTTCAACCTTGTTGGCCGAAATAAAATATATGTATTCTTTCTGTAGCCAGACTATGGAAATTAGTATAGATGAATATATTATAGGGATCCCCATATGGGTGATAAGAAATATTTTGTCAATATATATATATATATATATATATATTCTACAAAATGATCTCTTCCTTTATTCCTCAATGATTTAGCCAAGAATTTGGATCTTTATGCCATCCCTACTTGAGTCATAGGTGGTTTTGTCTGGAGTTTGAAGAAATTTTAAAATCCACTTGTCTTTCATGTTGTTTGTATTGTTCTTATGCATTAGGTACCTAGTCATAACCTTTCTCTCAGCGGGGGAGAGGTTGGCTTCTACGAGAGGGTGTATTGCCTTTAATTTTAAGATTATAAGTTATAAAATTATGTTGGCTCTACTCTATCTTTCTCCACTATTCTCTAGAGATACTACATCCCTAAAATTCACCTCCATACAAGATAATGGTAGTGGCAAGAGTCTCAAAGAGGATTTTTTTCTTATCCCATATCCAAAGGTCCACTGATTTAAAATTGTTTTCAATCCCATAATAATATTTCCACTCTCCATTTATCATTTACTCAATGCTATAGTTTCAGTTGAGCTTGTGTTGAATATCAATTCCAATATATTTGTATGAAGGAACTTCCTCCAAGTTGTTATTGTCATATACGAAAGCATTGTAAGTAATCATTTTGGATTTACTTATCAGAACCTTCATTTTGTTAGTGTTAACAATATTTCCCATACTAGAGAAGAAATTCTTGAGGATTCTTAGTTGCTAGTTGAGATCATAGGGAATCCTTGCATAAGAACAATATCATCGGCATAAAGAAGAAGGATCATGAATATACCAGTGAGAGTCAGGCATACACGACCTGATTCTTCCAAACAATCTTCTAACTTGTCAAATATATATGCCAAAAAGGGTAGGGGACAAGGGACAACCATGATTGAATCCTATATTATAATCAATTTCTTTCAATTAGCCCTCGGTGTTCCTAAAATTGGCAATAATATTCTCATACAACCTTATCACAACAACTCTCAATTTCAAAGGAACTTTTGGTTCTTCTAACCTATTCCAAAAGTTCATCCTGGGAATTGTGTCAAAATATTTTATAAATTCAACAAAACAACAAAGGAGACCGATTTTATCATTGCGACACTCCCATGTGATGATCCTGAGTGTAATAGAGTAGTCCATAATTGAATAATAGCTCATAAATCTGCCTAGTCTTTAGCTATTTTTCTATGGCTTTCTAGCCATATGCTAATCTTCCTTCCAAACTAATTATGTATAGTTTGGCTAAAATGGGGCTAATCATAATGGTTCTATAATTAGAGGGATTGTTTTATTCTCCACTTTTAAATTATGTACAATGAAGTTTTGCATCTATGGTTTAGGGAAACCCTACTTTATTGTTGAATTGAAGAGATTATCTACATAAGGGATGAGGAATATAGGCCCTCCAATTTTTAAGATTTCAACTTGATAGACTTCAATGTCCTTAGAATTCCCTTTTATGAGCCAGTTAACCCCAAACTCTATGTGTTCTATAGACAAAATTTCACCCTCTGTAGAAACATCTAGAATGTTTTCCATGAAATTAGGGGATTTGTAAAAAAAAATAAGGTAGGAATTCGAGTCCCTCGAGGGAATCATATTATTTTCTTTAGTTTTATGAGTCAAAATTTACCCCAAAATTTCTTAGGATATAGCTTAGATAGGTGAAAAAGTTTATATTGCTTTCTATTTTTATAATACATTTTCCCCTTTTAATTATGCCTTTGTACCTATTTATGTTATCAAATTTGAAGGGCTCATTAGAAGCACCCCTAATGGCTTTTCTATCAATTTTACACTCGTTATCATACAAAGGTTTGGTTGTTGTATATTTGTTTTCACACAACACCTTGATAGAAAACTTGTTGATGGAAATTGAAAGGGTTGTTGTAAATCTATGAAAGAGGCCTTCAATATTGTTCTTATATGATAGGAGATTTAATTCAATATTTAAATCCTTTAAGAAAATATCAACTTTATTTTTGTCAAAAAGGAAGTGCCTTTGGTTATCCAAATTTTCTTCAATGGGGTTTTTGTGCATGGAAAATTTTAGACTTATAGTTAAAGGTCTATTATCAGAGTTGGGCTCATGGTTGTTTAAAAGGTTAAAATTTACTATTTGGTTGTATACGAGGATATCATATATCACATAATCCACGATACTATTTCCCAACCTATGAATACAAGTCATCTTATTGGATTTCAACTACTTCATTATACCATTACAAATTATTAGATCTTGAGAACTACATAGTTTGATTAGCTCAGTACCAAATAAATTCTCAGTTAAGTCTTCAAAGTTTCTTTTGTTGGCATGTTTTACAAGCAACGTATGCTTGTCATTGATGGCAAGTAAAACAACGATGATGGATTGAGTACAGGTATAATGTGCCAGGCGGGCACCAGAAGTATTTTGGGAAGACGCAGCAGAGCAAGCTCGTGAAGACCATAAGAGATAGTGCAAAGGTGCATGCAGAGTGCAGAGTATGTGTGTTTTTCATTGATGGCAAAGATCACGACCAACAACACAACGATGATCGCATGGAAAGATCAGAAGCTAAATTCCATTTTGGGTATCAGAAACAAAGACTCCATTTCGGAGTTTCGGATACCGGGAGTTGGAGGAGTCAAGAATCGAAACTCTTCATCACAGGGGTCCAGAAGTGTCAAAATGCGAAATGTCGAAAATCCCAAAATAGGCACATCAACTGGAGTTTTGGATACCAGGAGTTGGAGGAGTCAAGAGTTGAGACTCTTCATCAAAGGAGTCCCGAAGTGTCGAAATGTGAAACGTTGAAAATCCCAAAATAGGCACATCAACCGGAGTTTCGGATACCGAGAGTTGGAGAAGTCAAGAGTCGAGACTCTTCATCACAGGAGTCCCGAAGTGTCGAAATGCGAAACACCAAAAATCCTGAAATAGACACATCAACCGGAGTTTCAGATATCGGGAGTTGGAGGAGTCAAGAGTCGAGACTCTTCATCACAGGAGTCCTGAAGTGTCGAAATGCGAAACGTCGAAAATCCCGAAACAGGACCGGAGTTTCGGATACCGGGAGTTGTAGGAGTCAAGAGTCGAGACTCTTCATCAGAGGAGTCCTGAAGTGCCGAAATGCAAAATTGTGAAAGCGTTGTATGGATAAGCACTTGGTCACTATCGGTGGTCACATCGTCGAAGAGCTGTAGAGAAGATCTAGAAGAGACAAGCTCCATTTTGGAGGTTGGGACATGGAGAGTTGAGACGACTCATCACAGAATCCTCGAAACACGAAATGCGAAATGTGTGTTCAGAATTGGCCCCTGGTCATAACCTATGGTCACATCGATGAAGGCTCAAGGGAGGAGGTAGCACAAAGCTAATCTCCATTTCAGAGATCGCGACTTGGAGAGATGAGATGCCTCACCACAGGAATGTCGAAATGTCGAATTGCGAAATGGTGAAATAAGTGCGAGACCCATCATTTATGATCCAACGGTGCAGGTTATTCGGGAATATGATCGAAGGGATACTATTTCTCTTCATAGTTAATCGATCAGTGGCGATTCAGTTGCTGATGCAGTTTTTGGAGGTTCACAGTGTAACTGCTAGAAACAACTGATTGTTTCTGCCAGAGGACTCGAAGAGACTTCAGGGTGATTGCCAGAGAAACTTAAGAGTCTCAAGGATTTTGCCAGTGGAATGAAGATTGTTCATAGAGGCGATTGACAGATGGAAGAGCATTGAAGCCTGTAACTACAACAGAGAGGATGAGCTCGACTGTGATAGAGAAGACAAAGAGTCTCGACTATTGGAGAGGCGAAGGAATCTCAGTATAACACCCAGTGATGATGGACACATGGGTTTAACAACCAGAGAAGCTGAAGATTTGCAATGATGATCAGGCAGAGCACTCGACATGAAGAGGATGCAGAAGCATTGCATAGATGGTATGCACAAGGTGCACAGAGACTATAAGAAGGTAGAACAAAGAAGAGATGAGGGTTGCTGGAGAGAGGAATTACACACGGGGAAATGGCATGCCGTGGGCAGGAGCTGAAATACATAGAAGAAGCGTAATTCAGAGAATAAAAATAAGACGTAGAGCATAAAGCACAACAAAAGCAAAGAACACAGATGCATAGCTAAGACAGTAAAAGAATGATGAGGTGCACTTGTAGAGAAGAGCAGAAGATCAAAAAGCGCAAGAAGATGTAGGCAGAGAGACACTGATACAGGAGAGCAGAGTAGTGTAGCAGAACAGTGATGAGACTGGTAAGCCATTAATGAACATTATATCACTGTAATAAGTTTCAGTAGC
>JASDQU010298689.1:0-10213 GCA_032191745.1 Picea mariana
GGCTGCTAGTATATTTGCCTGCGAGAATGCATGATTCTCGCAGGCTGCCTTAAGCCAGGGTATGAGAAGTTTGCACTGTGTTGAACTACTAGGGTGCGAAATCTTTCTAAAGTAAGGAAAAAGATGAATTCTCGATGCTTCTAGAAGGGAATCATCTAGAAGGATGAGATGGCATTCGAATGGTTATCCTAGTACTTGATTTCCTAATATTTTGGGATCATTCTTATCCAAGTAACTAATTTATTCTCTCCTATATATTGAGGGAATTCTCATGGAAAAGGTTAAGCAAGATTCATTGGAGAATTGGTGAAAGAATTGTGTGAAGGACTGATGCTACAGCAGCTAGGAGACTCTAGCAAGTTCATCCAAAGGAGTTGATCTTCTTCATGCAAGTGAGAAAGTGTGTGTGTCGGAGCCAAGGGCCATCGAAAGGAAGTTTGCGACATCAAGGCTCAGGTTGTAATCTTTAATTTCCATTAATATGATACAGTAATATGTCCCTTTCCCATAAAGCTAAATCCACTTTATTGTATAACTCCTTGATCATATACATAGATTGACTGTTGAATAGATTGTGCTTTCTTCACTTTGGTTTGTTTGTGTTGTTTTGGTCTTGACTGCACGAGAGCACTAGAGTGAAGCGGGAGCAACAAAGACCAAAGGAAGCGATAATAAGGTATGTCCTTTGTTCTTGCCTCCTATTTAATTCAATGGTTAGAATCTAGGGAAAGAGACATGTTCTGTCTTGCTTTGTTCTAGATCCAGGTGGATCTAGGGAGATCGGTTTGTGTCCACACTTACGGATTTATCCAATAACATTGTGTGGGCAATATCTCAACAGATGTTCCTCTCCACAACCCCAACATTTCAAGGGTTCTCGCCTTGGGTTATTAGTCTTTCTCGAGGTTTCTCCAAAAGGTTTATTTCCACTATGGGAGGGGAAATTCTATTGATACACACTTTTAGTAGGAAGGCTCATCCTAGAGTTCTTCCCATAGTTCTTAAATCTTGAGGGTTTAAACCCCTTCTTCTTGAATCTCGAACTACTCCTCTTCTTCCAGTCCTCATGAGGTTTGGTCTGACCCTCAAACTGTTCATAACAATACCTTGCCTTCTGGAGAGTATCTTCTAAGGTCTTTGGCTCATCAAACTCAATCCTATTCCGATAAGACTGAGGTAACCCACTCATAAATCGTTGCACTTTTACCTTTTCATCCTTTATGTAGGGTGCATACCTTATCAGCTCAAGGAACTTATTGATATATTCCTCTATGTGAGTTGTCCCAGCTTGAGTTCATAGAACTTTTTGGTCTTCCCGTTAAAGTATTTTTTCTGACAGATGTTTCTTCTTGAAGTATTCCTCAAACTGTTTTCATGAAAAGTCCTTCTCATGGATTCCTTTCACATTCCTAAGGTCTTCTCACCAAATGGAAGCCTTTCCATTCAGGTTGAAGATGGCTATTCGAGCCTTTAAGTTTTTAGAGTAGTCATGGAATCTGAAGTACTTCTTTAAACTAAGTAGCCAAGCTTCTGCCTCTTCCCCTTTCTTAATATCTCCATTGAAAGAGGGTGGTCTAGATTTCTTGAACTCTTCAGGGTCATGACCTTTAGAATGATTTTGCTTCTTTTCTTTCCTTTGAGAATGCGAACTAGATTTTCTACTAGAAGATCCCTCGAAGTTGTCAGTTTCCTCTCTAGAGGATTCTCCTGGTGAGATTCTCCTGCCTCTAGATTGGACCTTCCTCTAGGTACTCCTCTTAGTGTGGCCACTTATGGGACCAAATTTTCATATCTCAAGTGGACTTTGACTTCTCTTCGTATGTCGTTGGTCCACCTGACTGATTGCGGGTTCATGTTGTAGTTGCCTCTGTATATCGGATAAACTCTGAAGCAAGATTGCATTAATTTCTGTCTATTTTTCTTGCTCCTTTATCAACCTTTCGTTTTAAGCCTTGCAAATCTATAATTCAACCATGAGGCTCCTTACAGTTTCAGCCAGATCCAGAGGGGTTTCCACCGCCCTCCTTTCGTCGGATTCTTCGTCTCTGTTGTGGGAGCCATCCCCCACTTCATGGCATGTCACCATCCTTTGTACTTGTAGTTTTTCCATGATTTAATGACAACTTGAGTGCAGACAAAACACATATTGTTATCCAACAGTCTAGTAGTTTATTAACAACACATAGTTCGTATTTCTTAAATACACACTCACAGTAGAAAGTTTAATTCTTTTCTTCAATAAAACTTAACCAGACTCTTTAGGAAAGACGTAAGACAGGGTGCCACCCTTAAAGTACTTTAAAATATGGTTTTTACACAACTTTTCCATGACTCCAAGCAGGTCAAGTGTTGTAACCATGCTCTGATATGAATTTGTAACACACCCAACCCCTTAAAGGAACATTACAGGGGTAGGGCGTTGGAATTTAATTTTCCTTAAGTAATCAAATCCTCCATTCGGGTTCTCTATCACATTTTAATCATCCAGAGCTTTCCAGCCACAATCTCCATGCTCAAAACTGAGCTCAGAACCGATAGATATACCTCTCCCAAGTCTTTCGTAGCGCCAAGTCTCTGGACTGCGCGATCCCTACGCCGCGTGTCCACAGAACATCAACGGCTCTGATTTACTTCAGGATTCTATGCTTCGGCAAATTCCTAAGTACTCACAAGTGCAAACCTCTAAAGTGAAATCCTTCTGGAGTGTGAGATCTCCTGACACACGTCCTCCACTCCTAACGGTAATGATGAACTCCGGTGCTTCGGCCTTCAGGAGTTCTCAACTCTCGCAACAAGCCTTCCTTCGAAGTGATAGATCTTCTGACACCTGTCCTATGAGATTGACGGCTCGAGTGAACTCTGGGCTCCAGGCCTTCGGGAGTTCTTGTTCCACTTTTCTCCTAAGGGGCTATCCTCCAAAGTAACAGATCGCCCACCATGCGTCCCCAAACGATGGACGATTGAGATCCTCTCTGTTACTCTGGGCTTCAAGGATTTTTGAAGCACCAAGATTCAAATCCTCTGGAATGGGTCTCCTTCGAAGTTAACGATATACTGACACACGTCCCAGTTGATGGATGGTTCAGATCTCCTCTGGCTCCCTGTGACTTCAAGGGTTTTCAACCTTTCACATTTGCTTCCTTCCAATGTGTTAAACCTCCGGAGTATAGGATCTGGTGCCATGTGTCTCCCAGCGCCAACGACTAGGATGGACTCTAGCACTTCAACCTTTTGGACTCTCTACAAACTATACCCCAATTCCTCTAGAGTCTGAAGTCTCAGACTCCCGGAGTTTCGGTCACTTCACCAACCACTTTGGCTAGGAGGGCTCATACCGAGGGGTGACACATATAAAGGGAAAGGGGTGACACGTGTCCCATTGCAATGGTTCTATAGGGTATGTGATACGCACGAATCCGAGTGACACGTGGCACATCAGACTTGGGTCCACGTCACCTTGGATGCTGTCACTATACCATGTCATTCTGGACTGATCGTCCTTCATGCCCTTCGATCTCGTGACCAAGGTAGGTTCACGTAACCCTTGGTTCAGCGACCTCCGCTACTTTGTAACTTCGGCGTTTGGGGGTTTCGTGGTGTAAACTTCCCCGTTCTCCCGAAGTTGGTCAACATCAGGTTGACCACCGCCTAGATCTGATGGTTAAGAACAGTCCTGAAGCATCCTCAAATCGACAACTCTCGTTACTTCGAGCTTCAGAGATTTTCGACACACTACACCTCAAATTCCCTAGAATTCTTAGTCTCCAGACTAGATGATCTAGCGCCACGCATCCCCCGTATATCGAAGGCTAAGAGGGATCCTGATGGATCCTTAGATCCATGGTTCACATTACTTCACGACTCCGACCTTCAGGATTTTTGTGATGCAAAGCTCCTTTTTTCTCCCAAAGTGGAACTTCGTCAAAGTCTTCTCGTTGTAGATCAAACGACTGAGGGGACCTCCGAAAATTCTCGATCGGTGGCTCAAGCTACTTCACGATGGGGAGTTAGATCCCGATTTAGACAGTGAGATAGGTTCACCTAACCACTATGGAAACCATTCATTGTCGGTCATCTTGTTGGTAACCAACTCTCTCGGTTACCTCCGGCAAGTTTAAGGCTGGTAAGGTCGGCAATACTTCGAAGTCCTAGACTTCCGAAGTTTCGAAGCCATGAGGACTTAGCTTCCTTAGGCTTAGCCTAAGGTTCCTAGGTGTTGGCCATATGGGTCCTCCCGAATGGATCTCGTCCGCTCGTCTTCCAAACGAAGAGATCTCCCCTTTCAAGGATTGAACCTCGCTATCTTTCCTGAGCTTTATCATGAGATGGTTAAAGGCTTGGGCATGAAATCTCAGTCGCACAATAAGGATTCTTAAAGAGGTATCCTCTTCAGATGGACATGGTCATTTTGACTCGATATCTCCTATCTCGATCATCCTACAATCTTACGTCCCAAAAAGCCTCATGGACTAAGCCGGGGAATCGAAACTATCAGTCATAAGCATAAGATCACAAGGAGATGAATGCATACACATATCATGACCATTTCACACAAAAACCATTTACAAATATATATATATATATATATATATATAAACCCATGCATTCATCCATTATTTAAGTTCAATACACAAAGTATGAAAACACTTATCAGAACCAGAAGACGTGATGTGATTGTTGAAAGGGGTGCTTGTTTCCACCCAACCATGGGCTCAGTCACTCCTAATGGATTTACCACTGGCCACCCCCGAGCTAGACCACGATGCTTTGAGATAGAATCCTTTCTTTCGGCTCAATAATAGCTAGGGACGGACGTTAATCTCCTCCTCCCAGCTCGGTGACAGTTAGGGACATAGGTTGCTCTCCTCCTCCCATGTGATCTTGGCAACATGTTTTCTCTATAGCAAGCAAAGAGGCCTTCTCGAGTACTTCCTCAGTCACTCAGCACCCCCGTTTATCATCTTGTATCATAACCCTGCTAGCCACCCCCTATGAGAAGAACACACTCGTGTTTTTTTGTTCTTCCTCGAACCCAAGAGATTTTGTCTCTCGTCTCTGCACTCTTCACAGGCCTTCCTCTGCCCACCATGCCTTCCTTTCTTGCCTTCCTCAACAACATTGCGTGTGGATCGAATCCCCCAGTCTGTGGTCAAGTCTGAAATCCTTACAGATGGGCGCTCTGCCCCATCCCCTCATTAATGCTTGAGGAGGTCTTCCCACCTACCAACCTGACTAGTAATTCATTCCTGGGTTAGAGGATTGTTCTGGTCCTGAGCAATTAAATCCAACAAAGTACTAGTTTGGTGGGGTTTATATCAACCATTCCTGGTTCCCCTCACCATCTCTTTCATAGCATCTGTGGTCTCTCTTGGCAAACCCCTCTTTCAGCAGTCATGTAACACTTATCCATTTTCTATTAATAACAAAAATTACATTCATTGACCTTTCATACAAAGGTTCATCAAATCAACAATCACACATATCAAGTTTTCCATAGTCTCTTGGCTGATATAGTTATATTTACAAACTGGGGGAAACAGGGGTGTTACAATCCCCTCCCCCTTAAAGGAACATTGTCCTCGATGTTCTATCTATCAATGTGCTCTGTATATCAAGAAGTAAACAAAAATGGATATGTCTGTCTCATGGCATCTTCCATTTCCCACATAGCCTCATCTGGGCCAAAGTGTTTCCACTGCACCTTAACCTGTGCAAT
Source organism: Picea mariana (assembly GCA_032191745.1). Taxonomy (NCBI): domain Eukaryota; kingdom Viridiplantae; phylum Streptophyta; class Pinopsida; order Pinales; family Pinaceae; genus Picea; species Picea mariana. The sequence goes on from JASDQU010298689.1 coordinate 5,717, forward strand.
GATTCGGTTCCTAAGTGAGGTTTCCTTTCTGTCTAGTATGCACTGAGGTTCTGGCAGGAATTCTACCTCTGGCCCCACCTGAATCACAAACCAATCAATTATATGAATAGAATCATGTACATATTTCTTCAATAATTAAAGATGCAAAACATTATGTTCCTTCATTGTGGGAGGGAGTGTTATCCTATAAGCTATAGGTCTCACTCTATCTAAGATTTCAAAGGGTCCACAATACTAGGGTGTCAGCTTGGCACAAGCTCCCATTGTCAAGGAACTCTTCCTGGGCCTAACTCTGAGAAAGACATGGTCTCATGTCTTGAACTCTCTGGGAGTTCTCTTTCTGTCGGCATAACTCTTCTGTCTATTATGAGCATTTTTCAAATTTTGCTTAATCTGAATAACTTGTTGTTCCATTTCCTTCAGCATGTCGGGTCCGATTGTAATTCTATCCACTAGATTACTCCAACTGATTGGAATCTTGCACTGTCTACCATAGAGGGATTCAAAAGGGCTCATCTTCAATGACTCTCGATAACCGTTGTTGTAGGAAAATTCTACCAATGGCAGGTAGTCTTCCCACTTCTTAGGTTGATGCATTACATGCATCCTTAACATGTCTTCTAATATTTGGTTTACTCTTTCTATCTGTCCATCATTTTGACAGTGATAGGTTGTGCTAAACAACAATTTAGTCTCAAAACCAGCCATCAAATATTTCCAAAAACTTGAAGTGAATTTTGTGTCTCTGTCAGATACAATCTCCCTAGGCATGCCATGCAGTCTGAATATCTCCTTCATGAAGATGTTGGCAATATCTATTGCCTTTCAAGTTGACTTGACATGAACGAAGTGAGATGACTTGCTTAATTTTTCCACCACTACCATGATGGCGTCGTTTTGCTTGGCCGATTTTGGTAATCCGGTGATGAAATCCATGGAAATGGTTTTCCATTTCCATTCTGGAATTAGTAGAGGTTGTAACAACCTTGTTGGGTGCCGATGTTCTGCCTTAACTTGCCTGCATTCTAGACACTTAGCTAGATAGTTAGCTATGTCCTTTTTCAAACCAAGCCAATAGAATTTTTTCCTAGTGGCCGCGATCATTTTCTGATAACCTGGATGACCAGTATATGGTCTCTTGTGTAGTTCATCCATTATGAACCTCTTCAAGTCATCACAACTTGGAATATACAATTTGTTTCTGTAATTCAGCAGACCTTCATCCAACATCTGATAGCCTTCATACTTTAGCCATGTGGGCTCTTGCTTTAGGTATGACGTCACGGTCTTGAAAAATGCATTTGTTTCTTATGCATTCCCGATTTTCTCCCTAACATTCGTTTCATAGGTTCTTACCGCTGACATGTGAATAATTTTTACACTTCTACTAAGGGCATCAACCACCCTATTTTCTTTTCCTTTTATCTGTTTGATTTCAAAATCAAACTCACTAAGGAGAGCCATCTACCTAGCTTGTCTAGCACTGAGCTTTGGTTGATCGAACAGGTGCTTCAACCCACAATGGCCTGTCATAAGTACAAATATCCTACCCAGGAGGTAATGTCTCCACATTTTTAAAGCGTGCACTACGGTAGTCAACTCTAGATCATGGGTCACATAATTGTTTTCATGCTCATTTAATTTTTCTGGATTCGTAGCAAATTACATGCCCTTCTTGCATAAGGACTCCTCTGAGTCCTTCCTTACAGGCATCTGTACACACGAGGAAGTCAATATCATGATCTGTAATCTTCAACACGGGTGCATCGGTTAGAAGGTATTTTAGTTCYTGAAATCTTTCTTCACATTCCGATGTCCAAGTGAATTTAACCCCATTTTTTTGAAGGGAATTGATTGGACAACCGATCTTGGAAAATCCTTTTATGAACCTTCAATAGTATCCTGCTAAGCCCATAAAGGATCTGATATCAGATACTTCCTTTGGGGTAGGCCATTCCATGATACATATGATCTTGTCGGGATCTATTGCCACTCCTTCTTCATAAATGACATGGCCTAAATAATGGACTTGTTGTTGGAAAAAGTTACACTTGTTAATCTTTGCGTAGAGTTGATGCTCTCTTAGTACTTGAAGCACTAGTTTAAGATGTTCTGCATGCTCCTTTCTGTTTTTGGAGTAGATTAGGATATCATTAATGAAAACCAATACAAATCTGTCTAGGAATTTGCTGATTACATTATTCATCAAGCACATAAAAGTGGCGGGGGCATTGGTTAATCCAAATGGCACCACCACAAATTCATAGTGATCATATCTTGTCCTGAATGCAGTTTTGTGGATGTCTTCATCCTTGATTCGGACTTCATGGTATCCACACCTTAATTCGATCTTTGAGAAAATGGAAGCACCCCTTAATTGGTCGAACAAGTCATCGATTCTTGGTAAGGGATGTTTGTTCCTTATGGTTGTCCTATTGAGTTGTCTATAGTCTATGCACAGTCAGAGTGTACCATCTTTCTTTTTCACAAACAGGGTTGGCGCTCCCAATGGAGACACGTTGGGTCGGATGTAGCCTTTGTTCATCATCTCCTTTAGTTGTAGCTTGAACTCAACCAGCTCTGGTGTACTCATCCTATAGGGCGTTCTAGACACTGGTAGTCCTCCTGGCGTAAGTTCTATCGAGAAGTCAATGTCTCTTCTCGGAGGTAGACCCAGTACCTCGGGAAGGATTGTGACTGAACAAGCAAAAGGAAAAGCAAAAGTTGGAGAAGGTTGTTCCAAAACATAAAGCTTTCCAACAATATCACAAGAATATTTCATACTCCCATCCAATCCACAAGAGGAAGAATTAATCAACAGACGACCTGAGATTCCACTTTGATAAAATCCTATTGAGGAACTAGAATTCTCTACTTCATCAGAAGAATCTATACATTTCAGACAAGACAACATGTCTGGAATATTTGGAGGACGAGATGGAGAGGAAAGAGGACCTGGATATGGAGAGGAAGAAATACAAGAATGACAAGAAGAATAGAAAGGCCAAAGGGTACATGTACATCAACTATTGAGGATTAAATTAGATTTCCCATTTTGGATCCAATAATTGTAGTCCAAATTAAGAACATACCACCTTCAACATTGCCCAACTTTCATGGTATGATAACTAAAGACCCATAAAATTTTCTTTTCGAATTTGATGTCTTATGTCACAACTATGATTATTCTTCTAATGCTAAAAAATTGAAGCTGTTTCTAGCCACCCTTAAACATTTTGCTTTACGTTGGTTTATGGGCTTGGGAACCAATACTATCAAAACATGGGATGATATGAGAAAAATGTTTCGTGTAAAATATCATGATTATTGTACAAATCGAGGAATGAGAGAGGAAATGTTTAAAATGACACAAAAGGAAGATGAGATCATTAAGGATTACTTATAAATATTTCATTATATTGTTAAAAGAGCAAGGCATAATCATCTACATTTGAATACTCTTAAAGTCATTTTACTTCATGGTATTAGAGATGAATGGATTGATGTGCTTAATTTAATGGGTAAGGGACTTATATACACACATCTCTCGAGGAAAGTCCAAATATGGTAAAGGACCTAGGGATGCTTTCTCTAGAGTCAACAAATCAGCCACCGGTGGGGTAAGTAGAGCAGAGATTGACAATTTATTGGACAATTTTAAAACATATATTCTTAGTACTCTTTGTTCTCAATTAGACACATTGAAAATTAAGCAAAATAAAGAGGTAGAGAATTCATCCTTAACTATTTATCTTTCAAAATGTAGAAAAACACATCCTTTAAGAGAATGTCCTTTGGATAACATTGAACTTTGTGGTATATGTGCAAAAAATCATGCTATATAAAATTACCCATGTCTACCAGAGGTCAAGGAAGTCTACCAAGGAAATCACGAAGCTACAAAGWAGTTGTGYTTTGTTGCACCAAAAAGACCTTGGCAGCCAAGGACTTCAGGTATATATCAAGATCCCTTTCAAAAATTCAATTCTTATTATTCARATCAACAATACCCCCAATAWAATTGGACCTTTCCCATGCCTTGGMAAGCAWGACTACCATAGCAAGTCCAAACCCAACCTTGGCAACAAGGTTGGCGAGGACTTGCCTATGGAACCATGCCTACTCATCCTTATCCTATGCAACAAAAATACACCCAATATCCTTCTCAAACCCAATATTCCCCGCAAAATCAACAACCATACCCTACTTAACCACAACAACCACAAATTTCACAACATCAAAAACTTCAATTACCATCAAACCAACCTCCACGACCTACCCAACTATTTGCACAACCAGTTTTTAACCCCAATAATAAAGTAGCTCAACCTGCTTACAATACTAAGCTACATAATTTTCTCACTTATATGATTACTCATCTTGATCTAAATGACATTCATCTTAGATTAGGAAAATTACTTCATCATGATACCCCTATTATTATTGAAGACACAATAGAGGATGAAACTCCTAATCAAACAAATAATAATCATAGTT
>JASDQU010298692.1:0-14001 GCA_032191745.1 Picea mariana
ATCAACCCCTTGCAGATGGGATGATGGCCTTGATGGATAGGACGCCACCCAGGACAGGCTAGACGTTTTCTGGAGCAGATGGCAGTGTGCTGGGCTTGTTTGGCACACATGGCAGGTTGCAGGAGCCCCAGAGGGGGCAACGTTTTGCTTGCTGGATGATGATTATGCCCTGAAGATGGCCAACGTCTCCCTCATAGGGGGCTGACGTCTCCATTTTTAGCTCATTTTGGCATTTTTAGCATTTATTATGACAAATAATTGAATAATGTTAAGTCAGCCTTGTCGGCTGTTTTTCATGACCTATTTTGTTAATTAAAGGTCATGAGGATGATATAAATTGAGGACGTTGAGCCTCATTTTAGACAATAACACAACTTGCTCTCTTGTGAGAGTGACTCCTTTTATCTTTTGTCTTGGATATTTTCTCTTGGAGTGAGCTGCTACACTTGGAAGGATCATTTTTGGCATGCACATGGTGTTCTTATCATTGGAAGGTGTTACAACTAGGGTTTGATAAGCTTTTTCATGAATTTGTAAGTGTTTTTCTCATCAAAACTTCTTGATTGAATGGTTGTTGATTAAATATATTGCATGTATAGTTACATTGTTATTATTATGCTTAATCATTGAAACCCTAGGGAGCCAACACACAAGTAGGTCGTGGCTTCATGTCCCCATGATAAGAACTAGTTTAGCCATTGATTAAAGAAGGTTTAGCCTAGCCATAGCTACNGTTGAAGGAGGAAGACGTCCTAGGCCTAATTTAGTTTACACCTAGGGTTTTGACCTTAGGGTTTGGAAAGCCTTGTCCCCAAGCAACACTTTTCATCCCTAGACTTATAGTTTGAAGCTAGCCATTTTGCCAAAGAGTTCTAGGGAAAGAGGGAGGAGCATGAGGCCTAGCTTTAGCTACACCGGAATGAGCCTCCTCCCCTTAGGGTTTTGACTTGGTGGCCCTGCCATTGCAGCACCATCAAGCCTAACTTTCCCGTCCTTAGATTTAGATTCTTCCAAGCCATTAGCGTTACTCCTTGACTCCATTTACCCTAAGGCACTATTCTAAACCTAAAACAACCTTTTTCAAACTCTTAATTTAAAACCCTAACTAACCCTAGCGTCTAGACTAACCCTAACTAACCTTGATGATGTCTTGCCTATTTTAAACTTGTGCTTGGACTAAAAGTTGCGGCTGACTCATCTCTTTGTAGCCATAGAGAAATTAAGTACTTTCATTGGTTGATTTAGCCAAAACGTCCACCTCTTTGACTAGCTAACCTAACCCTAGACAGAAATAATATAGGTGACGTCACACTTGTTTGATCTCTTGTTTTGGCATAAAACGTTATCACCATTTTTTGATAGGTTTTGAGTTGATGATCACATTTGTAGGCTTATTTGACAAAACGTTCTTCTCATTGCTTTCAAAATTGACCTATTAATAGGGCTGACGTCACCCTAAATCTGCAATTGTGACGCAACAACAATATTTATATATGAGCAGATTTATGATATTTATTGCATTGTGGTAATTCAAAGATTTGATTTTATACATTGAATGCCAATATCTCTTGTGTATTTATTGAAGAAGTGACATAAATATAAGTTTTAATTGCAATCATTGACTTCGTCAATAATTACTTTCATTAATGCTCATATGTATTAAAGATAGTCATTAATGTTTTGAAGTACTAACCACTGTATGCACATTTTAGTTTCATTTGCCTTGTCTCACAAACAGGTGCTCTTTCAGTGAAATACCTTCTCTTTGACTATCCACTTGGCAGTAATCTGTGAAGGGAAATCCTATTTTGAACTTTGACCCTTTGAACCTTTGATCCTTTCCTTTCAGAACCCCAGATTACTAGGGACGTCTCCCTTGGGATTAGCCACCCTAAATAGAAAGAGCTCCCCATCGAGGTGACAGTGGGTGGGGAAGCTCCTGTTATGCTAGTTTGAGCCTTGTCTTCAAGCTATTTAAACTCTTCCTACAAACTGTGCGATAACAGGCACATGAAAGGATACCAAAATTCTCTCAAAATTTTGACACAGAAGAACTCATCATTACAAGTGGAACATGGAGACAATGCCAAGTATGCAGTAAAAGGAGTTGGAACCACATCATTCCAACTATAATATGGAAACTCTCTACATATTAATGATGTCTTGTTTGTACCAAGACTAAGAAAGAATCTAATCTCTATCTTAGCATTGGAGGATAAAGGCTATAGAATTTCATTTTTGGATGAACAAGTTCTTCTTTGGCCTAATTATTTGAACATTGATGTAGAAAAATTGATTGGTGTTCGAGAGGGAGGATTATACAAATTATAAAGACGTCTAGCCCATGCATTGATACATGATAACACCAACCTACGTGAGATATGGCATCGAATATTTTCTAACCTACACTACAAGGCCTTACCATCATTAAGGAAGATGGTTACATGTACATCGCTTCAGGAAGAACATGAAGGAATTTGTAGAGGATTTACTCTTGGTAAGAATACCAAGGGACCTTATCCAAGCTATAATAGTACATCCAAAGGAATATATGATCTAGTGCATTCAGACATATGTGGACTTATGACAGTATCATATTTGGGAGGATTATTGCACTGTGTGACATTGATTGATGATTTCTCCTAGAAGACATGGATCTACTTCATAAACACTAAGGATGAAGTATTTAGTAGGTTCCAAGAGTTCAAGGCTCATGTATAGAACCTTATGGGGAAGAAGATCAAAGTTTTAAGAATAGATAATGGAGGATAATATACTTCCAAAGACTTCAGTGATTTCTGCAAGAAAGAAGGGATCAAGAGGTTGTTGACAGTTCCTTACAACCCCCAACAAAAATGTGTTGCATAAAGGAAGAACATATATCTCATGGATGAATTCAAGGCAATGATTCATGATAAAAATATACCCATGTTCATATGGGTAGAAGAATCCAACACAACAGTCCATATTGAGAACAAAATCCCTCATCGAATATTGGAAGATAATACTCTTGAGGAGGAATTCACAGGAGTGAAGCTAGAGATTATCCATCTGAGGATATTTGGTTGTCTAGTATACATTCATGTACCCAAGGAAAAGAGAAAAAAACTAGAACCCTTCGGAAAGGAGGGCACCTTTATTGGATATAGAGAAACTTCAAAATCCTATAGAATCTATATTCCAGGAAAACGTTGGATCAAAGTCAGTCGTGATGTTACCTTTAATGAAGATATAAATTTCAGGAGATCCATAGAATATCACATAGAGATTGTCAATGAGGAGAATAAGGATCTTAAGGATGATGGTATACATCCAAATAGTCCATTTGATCATCCTCTAGACCATAAAGAAGATCCAACAAGACCAGTGGATCTACACAGAGATGTTGCAGTGACCAGGAAGAGGCCAACATGGCTTCGTGATACTTTGCGAGATGCAAAAGGACATGTAAATCCCCGTGGTAATTTCAGGGAGTTTAAGAGACCTAAAAGGTTCACAAGTTATATGGCACTAATGAGCCACATCATTGATTTGGGGCCTTCCAGTTATGAGGAAGAAGCTGACCAGTAGGTCTAGAATGATGCCATGATGGAGGAGTATAGGACCATCATGAAGAATGATGTGTGGGAGGTTTTTATAAGACCAAAAGGGAAGTCAATAGTAATTTCAAAGTGTATTTATAAAATCAATAATGCAGCATACGGTCGCATCAAAAAGTACAAAGCAAGGTTTTTGGAAAGAGGATTCTCCCAGAAAGAGGGAGTGGATTATGAAGAGACATTTTCTCCAGTCGCTAGGTACACTTTCATCAGGACCATTATTTCTCTTGCTTCAATTATGGGTTGGAAATTACATCAGATGGATGTAAAGACTGGGTTTCTCAATGGTGTGACTGAGGAAGAAGTGCACATAAAGAAACCTCAATGTTTTGTGATACATGGGAAGGAATCCCATGTATGCAGATTAAATAAGGTGTTGTATGGATTAAAGCAGGAACCTAGAGCATGGTACTCCCATATTGATGGATACCTTATGAGATTGGGGTTTACCAAGAGTGATGCAAATCCAAATCTTTACTACAAGGTTTTTGCTGGATATCCCTTGATCTTGGTACTATATGTTGATGATATGTTTCTCATGAGAGAAGAATGGCTCATTATTAGGTGTAAGAGGGAGTTGGGTGCATAATTCGAGATGAAGTATCTTGGATTGATGCATTATTTCTTGGGATTGGAGATATCACAGAGACCAAGTGAGATTTTCCTTGGACAAGAAAAATATATAGTTGAGGTTTTGCATAGATTCGGTATGATGGAATACAAGTCCCTGACCACACCTATCGAGAAACATCTGAAGAAGTTGAGTGATTCTACTTCAAATTCATATTTGGTGGATCCCACTATGTACAAACAGTTGATTGGATCCTTGATGTACCTATTTAACATGAGGTCATACATTTTCTTTGTAGTAAACACCTTGAGCCAGCTTATGGTAGAGAGGAGACACTACCATTGGGTTGCAGAAAAGCATGTGTTGAGGTACCTACATGGTACAATTGGATATGGCCTTAGATATGTCTCAGGTGGTGAATTGAAGCTGTAATGATATATTGATTTTGACTAGGCAGGGAGTGTAGTGGATAGAAAGAGAACCTCGGGGTGTTGCTTCAGCTTAGGAACAACTATGATATCCTAGATTAGCAGGAAGCATACTTTTGTAACGCTCAGTATAATAGAAGCATATTATATCGCAACCAGTGTCATGACTATTTGATCAACAACTAGAGACGACCTTGATACATTGCGATAACCAAGTTGTTTCAAGCTTTTAGCAAATACAATATTTCATGATAGGTCAAAGCATATTGAGATAAAATACCACTTCATTTGAGACATGTTAGAAAAGGGAGAAGTGAAGCTCTAGTGCATATCCACATATGAGCAAATTGGAGACATTCTCACCAAACCTCTATCGAAGGAAAAGTTTGAATATTTCAGGGACAAGTTTGGCATGATGCAAAATGTCTCCCTTGTTGAGAGGGAGTGTTTATGTTTTGGGAAACATTGGGTAGACATTCTCCTCAAATTTTCCATGTGACTTGGATAAAGAGAATGTTCCAACAATATTATTTATCGTTGATCATGTGACTTGACAAGGGCCAACAAAGACTTAGGGCATATATGCATCAGGAAGACATTCTCCTCAAATGTCCATGTGACTTGGCTATGTAGAATGGCCTAGGGCATTGATGTTCTCCATGTATTTGCATCAGGAAGACATTCTCCTCATATGGCCATATGACTTGGATAAGGATAATTTCCCAAGTGTAGCCTCTATCCTTGATAATGCTAGTTAACAATGACTGACAGAGACTCTAGATTCTACGTGGGAAATGAACATATCAAATAGGTGCATGCCAGAGAGTATTACATCAACCAGGATCAAGGAAAACCATTATAGAAAATAAGAAGTGCCAAGAAGATAAGATGATTCTCATCTGACCATTAAATAATCCTCGAGAAGCAATTGAAGACCCAAGAGGAGAATTTGACCTCCACAAGTAAAAGACAGAAAACAGTAAAGTAAAATTGAAAACCGAGGAAGAGAAGTCGGCCCCACATGAAAAATAAAAGTGACTTCACAAATATAAATAAAGGTTCATTTCATTTCATTTGACACACTCACTCACTCATCTCTCACGCAAGAAATAAGGCACAAGTTTCAAGGATGTCTTATTTGGGGTAAAATTCGTTGCAACTTGAAGTTCTTGGTATTCTATCTTATGCGCTACCTCTCGGGAGTTGCACTAGGATTGGGAGGTGACTCTTTGATATCTCTTGGTATACTTTGATGGTGATAAACTTATAAACTCTTTCATTCATTCTTCTATAAGAAAGGTTATTGGAATTTCTCCCAAAGTTGGGTTTCTCAGGATAAATTCTTGTGTTCTTGTGTCTACTATGCATGGTTAATATTTCTAGATATTGTAATTTCTATTGCATTGTAATAGTTGAGATTTCCATTGTATAGTTTTTCTATGATAATTGTGGCATGAAAGGAAATTTTTCATTGAAATTATAAAACAATAACTATCATATCTGAGAATTGGAAAATTAAACACTAGTGAATCATAACACATCTCTATTACATTTATGTTAATACATAGGTTTTGACTTTTAGAATACTGGAACAATTTATGATTGATAAACATTTATGATGGATAAACGTTATTATTGTTTTCTATTTTGAACAAAAAATGGGTTGAACCAATATATTTATGATCTTTTAATATCAATCTATAATTGTTGCATTTGATAAGATTGCATTACTTTGTATGAACATTTTTATTGCATTTTACCATAAATACATTGTTCCATCTAAAAGTACAAATAAAATTTTGAGCGATATGACTTGCATCTAAATTACATAAAGATGTCAGACACAATGAAGCGCAATAGATAGGAAAGTCCATAAATTCTCTAACAAATATTAGACCACATCCCAGAGAGACATAGCAATGAATCATAAGACAAGATCGCAAATCCTACACATACGAGTAGAAAAAGATTCACTGACTGTTGAGAAAAATTACTGCTTTATAGCCTCAATTCAAACCAATATTGAAAAACATATCCTAGAAAATGACTTGGTGAGGCTCTACGACTCAAAAACATAAACTGTTCAAAATGAGGAGACTCCCAGCCAAGTTAATTTGCAAATATGTTCCATTTGACTCTCAATGACAAGTTAATTTTCTGATCTATTATGTTTCTTGTCAATGCATGATAGGACAACCTATGAAGCCAAAGGTAAGTTAGAACCGATTTACAAAAATCTATGAGGCCAAAGATAAGTTAGAACAATCCAAGTGAGCTTGTTTGTTGTACCTTTTTTCTCTTCAGCTAATATGTAGCACCGCATTGTCTTCATTCAATGTAAATTTACCATGTACTTGAAAGTCACATAGCATATAGACAGTGCTTGATTTTTTTTGAAGGTATAATTCATATGGAAATTGTGTTAGACCGAGAAGTATATCCTACAATATTGGTTGTCTAATGTACATTGCACAGTGTTTTTGTTCTATGTTCGGATGATAGCATTGAGGTAATATGTAAACAAGGGAATTTATGATTGAATCTTCCAAAGTCAATTGTGGGACCATCTATTAATGCATAGGAAAAAGTGGGGGAGTTACAGTTGGCACATACAGGTTCGAAAGGACTGGAGTATGCATTTGTTGTTGCTAATGCACCTTCAACATGTGTACATGACATAGTAGTTAATGTAGTCAGGAATAAAATATGTATGTGTAAAATAAATTTTTGATATGAAGTTCATGGATGGAGTTGTATATGTATACTTACAATAGTTGTGGAGCTAGTTAGTTTTATCAAATCCTTCATTGTGTTTGTTCTCAACTTTGTTATAAATCTTGATTGTGTTGTGTGGGAGAAATTTTCTTTGACATATCTCTTCTTGGTTATATTTTTGAAGAGAATCAAAGGAAATTCCCCTTGTTGAAATTGTTGTTCCATCAAAGAAAACAATGTGCATATGTGTCAAAAATTTGAAGCTGCAACATAGAAAAGTATAATAGTTGTGTAATATGATTGGAAACATGTTAGGATGTGAAAATAAGAAAAAATGAAGATATGGAAGCAATATTGTTTCCTTGTTGTTGTTTGAGTCTCCATGCTTTATATGTAGAATGTGTTGCAGCCCGAACTGTTTGGTGAATGTGATGGTAGCGCCAATGGTTCCAATTGGATACATGTTTATGAAAATTATCTTGTTGTTGTGTTTGGTATAAAATTGTACTCCGTGCAAGTTGTCGACACTATTTATACAAGACTTGAGTCATCTAGAGAGATAATACAATCATAATCACCATGATTGTATATAGTTTTTGGTATTATTTTGAAGTTTGTAATGGATATTTCATTACCAGGAAGGATATTTTCTTCATTTTTTCGAACAAAGTGTGCAGGGACAGTTAATGTCACTATCATCAGTCCCTTGTTGTCAATCATATCATCATGTAGCATGCAGTGTGTCCTATTCACTTTGTCCAAGTAAGTGCTATATACAACCATTATGTTACCAATGAATATCTGGACAGTCTGGAAACTATTTAAGTCTTGTACTGATATTATATTTGGTGGTGTCGTTCTGGGACTATTGACAATGTCTGAACATAAGAGGTGATATGAAGTACATTCTGTATACTTTTTTTTTCCATAGCTTCAGAATTATCTTTACAATTTGAATGAATTGAATTAGTTAGATTTTTATAGACACACCTTTTAGGTTGTGCATGTTTCACTGTGTTGATCACTTCAATTGTGCATGCCAATATTTCTTGTGAACTGAAAAAAATGGTTGTATATGACATTAGCATATTTACCATGGCATAGATAAATAAATAAGTGAGAATATATATATATATATATATATATATATATATATATATATATATTAAATGTAATAGAAACATAGTTTATGAATACTTACACATGTTCTTGTGGTTGTTTAGATGTTCGTGATGATTGAATTCTTATGCTTCCTTCACTTGTCCAACTTTTCTTGTTCTTGTTGAAAAAATTTGTAGATTGACTATGTAGAAAATAGTCATGTACACTAAATTATATGTTACTTTGAAATTTTTGTCGTTAACATGTTTTTTTAGGGGAAAATAATATTGAAACATTGGTGTAGATGATAGACATATAACATGTGTTGATACTAAAACATGAGGACATATTTGGGAGGCACAAACAATAACAAGTAGCTAGTGTTTCTAAACAATGTAGAAATGACCATGTGTATTGTATGGGCTTGATAATTATTATTGACATACCTTTTCGAACTTTGTTTTTTAGTTTCCTTGCATATGCCACTTAGGACCTCTTTCTCTTGTTCAGTTTCTCTATGTGTTTCAATGCTGGCAAGATATAGAATACAAGGGACATGAAAATAAGGTATTATGTAGGGAAAATATGCAATATTGACATATGATAAAAGATATGAAAGTGATACAGTAAAAGAAAAAGCTAGAAGAATGTACCTTTTTATTTCCCGTTGCATGGCTATGTTTATACAAATTTTCTTTGTGCCAAAATCTATTACAAACCAAACTTTTTTCAAAAGTTGGATGATACCATCTATTTGATGACAATGCAAAAGTTGTCTAATATATGGAAGGAAATTCAAAGAGACAACTGGTATTTATGTGATGTATCTTTTCTTCGTTGATTAGTTTCTTATGTACTATACAAACATAAACTATGTCGGAGTTTTGTGATACATTGGAAAGAGAAGGGGGGTTTCTATATATGTAAAAAAGATATACAAGTGTGCTTTGATGCATCAAAATATGTGATTGTGTAATATCTTTTATATGTATTTCAGTAGAATACAAATTGTATCATGGTCAGTCTAGTATGCATCTAAGAAAAAGACTTTGGATTGTACATTGGGCACATTTGACTATACATGATCAATAAGTGTTTTTTGTACATGATTTACCTTGTCCAATGGGAGGTGGAGATTGTAACTACACATGTAGTTTTCTAATTTTCTTGTTTTGTCATTGCTTTGTAACATGTCAATATTGAAGTATCCTAGAATGATAATGATTCCATTCAAATGTAAATGACATAATTCTTGTGAAATGGTGTTCAGTACGCCAGTCAATGTTGCATGCAACATGACATAGATGTTCAATACTGCAATTTGCGATTCGTGAAATATTACCTTTTCCAACACCACTTCAACATTTTTTTCTTCGAAATGCATATGCTTTGAATATGGTATATGTTTTTTTACTAGTATCATCACTCCATGTTTAATGCAATTTGATATACATTTGAAGTTTCAAAATTGTTCATTTTCCTTGCATAATGTCATGTATGTTTCTTATAGGCACATAATATCATGTTGTATTACGTCATAATCATTGATTATATCATTAATATGTGCATTTAGATTGCGTGTGTTTAGTGAGAGAATTTAAATGGATGATTCTAACCATATGCACTTGTAATTATATTCTAGAATCAATTTTTCACTACTATGAAGGTGTTGCATCTCAGTATCGACTTTATGCTTTACCTTGAAGTTGTCCTTTGTGAGAGCATTTAGAAAATACAAGGACTTTATGTTTCTTACATGAGACATGTCACAGACCCACTACAGGGCATAGAATAATAATCAAATTTCTCTTTCTTAGTTAGTTGAATCCTTCATCCAAGGTCTTTAATCTTGGGCGATGGACCTTCAAAGTTTCCAAGCTGAAGAAGATCTTCGATTCCCTACTGGAATCTCACGAAAAAATCCATAGGTCCCTTAATACAATTCCTCCTACGTGACTAAGCACCAAGCATGAGCTCCCTTCTCCACGTGACCACTACTCATGACCACAAAGCTTGATAAAAAAGCGTGTCGCGTTTCGTGATACCGAGGATCCCAATGTCAAGCACCTCGTTCCTCTGAATATCTAAACCCCGAAAAGTGCTAACAGGTGGTAAGCTCCTCCCTTTAACCTTCTCCACTCACATGACCCTATCTTGTGGCCTAGGGATATTCCTTCGAGTCCTTCAGATTTCTTGATCTGGGGAATTGCGATGCAGTTCCCCTCCTCCTTTCCTTTTCAAATCCCCGATGAATTAAATCAATGGTCCATATTTGAGTTAGATCGACGGCCCACAAGCCCCATGATCTAATGGTTGTGATCTCTCTTAAACCAACGACTAGGATTAAGTCATGATTTCGTGACTCGTGAGTTGTAAGAACTCCTCCCGTTGACTTCTTTTAGCGGCGAGTCAGGGAAATTGCTAACTCTCGCCACGTGTCTTCTACAAATAGATGGTCCAAATTTTTCATGACCCGACAATCACGATTCGTTGTCGGTGATTCCCCATCAAGAGTCTGGGGAAGCCTTCTCCTATGATTTCTCGGTGCCGAAACGTTGACCGACAGCCATGTGTCCCTTCAATGGATGACTACGACCTTTAGCCACGATCAACAATTATGATCTTTTCAGGATGATCAATGGTCGCTATCAAATCCTAGCTTTCTCCTTTTTGGGAATTTGGGAGAGTCTTCACTCCCATTTCCCTAGTGCCAAATACCTGATGTATGTGGATCTTTGAAACGCGTCCTTTGGGATGGACGACCTCGATGCTTTCAGAACTTTGACAAGTCCTCTCTCCCCTGCATGCACCAGGTTAAACCTTGTGTGCCTTTTCTAGATCCAACGGCTATCGGTCCCTTGCGCTCGATCTGACGGTTTATATCTATTCTCCTATGCACTCTTCTCTAGTTGTCTGGACGTAGGCTCCAACAGTCCAGATTTTCCCCTATGAATCGACGATTCTCCTTTCAGTACTTTGGGGAAATCCTCACCTATATTTCCCCGAATTGAACCAATGGTTCAGATCTGATTTTGATCACGATCTCTATCACTCCTAAGCTTTCATATGCTCTGAAACCTCCAAAGGGTTTCTCGACCTCTGCACTCCATGCAGAGTTCTTGCACACAACGGTGCGATCCTTCCTGAGCTTGTCTAGGACTTAAGGATTTTTGGGTTTGGTTTGCCTCATAGAGAGCCTGTGCCGATCTGCACTACCCCTCCTAAGCTTAACAAAGTTTTTCCTCCAAGGGACTCTAAAAAATTAGGAGAGTTGGCATGCGTACATGAAACTATGTCCGGGTTCAACGAACACACGGTTCGTGACTCTGGCTTATGCCTCCACAAGACACAAGCATTTACGAGTATAAAATCATCTCCTAACCATATAATTTCTTACTGGCCTAGTTATAAAATCAAGCATAAATAAGGGGGATACAATATATCCATTAAGAAATATGCACAATTCCCGAAACATACACAGTATAACCAATTCATACACAGTTACGGCTAAATTACACAAGGTAGGAAATCTCTTATCTATTACAGGTTGCCGCCAACTAATTGGTTGTGGGTGTTTGTCCTTCCACCCGACCATAGGCACAGAAACATTCATTCTTAGCACTTTGGCCACCCCCGTTCCAAGCCATGATATCACTAGGGAATTCTCACACTTCTCGAGGGTTCTTCCTCCGTTTTCGCTCTATTTGGGTCCTATTCTTTGTAACTCAAAGATTTCTCTCTTGGTTATGGCCTCGACAACATTTCTCAGATTCTCCTTGGCATCAAGCTCATGGACTTCAGTTTGTGACTTGCTGGAGAGCTCTACGCATCTCCCTTGTGAGCTTACGCTCTTCTTTTTTCCAGTCTCTCCTCTCCTGTGTGTATCCCTCTTACCTTGGAAGGTTTTTCGACCTATCCTGTTCCTTCTGTCAGAAGGAAGCTCAGGTCTACAGGTCCCTATGGTACTTTGGGCTGACAGCCCATGTTTCCATTCATGGGGGTGGTTGATAATTCAACCACCAGTCCTTTCTTCATTAACTGATTTCTCTCCTTGGGATCTGAAGGAGGTTGTCATCCTCATCATGGAAAATTTGGGGTTATTTGTCATAATGAACCCTCTCTTATAGTTTTCAAATTCTTCCTCTAGTGATATTATGGCTAGTACTTTCAAGGCTTCACCCCCACAGTCAGTTATTGGCAACTCAAACAATAATACATTTACATTGTCCTCATGCATTAGCATGGTAATTCCTATATTATGATTAATTACAAATTGGGGGAAATAGGGTGTTACAATTCCCTCCCCCTTAAAGGAACACTGTCCTCGGTGTTCTTTCTCAAAAAAACCTATCATGCCTTTCTCATTCGGCCACTTTAGAAGTCTTGACCTTCATCCTCGGTCGGGTCCTCTTTCAGGATCTAAGTCTTCGTCATCTGCCTTCAATAATTCTTGGAAAACAAGCACATTAATCACAATTTTGTGTGAAAACATCTTACTGTTGTTCAAAATTCAAAAGGAAAATTTCATAATCTTAGCACAATACTTATCTGTGCAGTTTGTGGATCTGTATCCACATGGTAGTTTTTTTATCCATGCTCATCGCTTTCCTTGACGTACCCATTGGGTGCATGATTCCAATTCAATAGTTCACAAGAGCTATCATGATTTCATCTTCCTTTCCAAGGATTTTCCGCATGAGAAACTACCCACTGTGTGCATGATCCCAATAGTTTACAAGAATTATTAAGGTCTCCTCTTCCTTGCGGTCACTCACCCTCCAGGCCCAGGCTCAGGCATCCCCTTCACTGTTATATAGTCCCTCGGGTGATCCATCTTGCCATGACAAGGTTTTCTTGCACGAGAAAATTTTAGAGACTCTATCGAGTCTTACAGTCAAGGCATCCCTTAGACTTTCTCTACCGAGGCGTACCTCTAGCTTGTGTTACCTCAACACAATAATTTTCAGGCGATCATGGCTTATCACAGGGTTTTCATGGCTCAATAGTAGCCATGTTCATCATATTCAACTTTGACAGCCCTCATCTGTCCTTTTTGGATAGGTCTTTTCTTCTCACCTGTATCACAGGTATAGAAAATTTATGAGACACCATTATAAATTTTAACTTTCAGAATTTTATTGCAAATCTGTCACCCACAGATTTTCTAATATCATGATTTGTTTTCATATTTGTTCCAAACAAGAACCAGATTCATAATTATGGGACTTTCCTTCCCATAACGGTTTGTCTCAGTAGGAAATTGGCCTTCCTTATGGGCTTACAATGCTGCCATATCCAAGACCCCTTTGCTTCTTGCACTTTCAACTTCAATCAGCCAAACAACTTGTTAGCTTTTCCATGCATATACATTTTATTGCACCTTTACAACATCGTCACAACAATTTCAGAATTGTGCATACTTAACAATTAAATTACTTTCTCAAAAAGGAAATACCATTCCTTGCAGTTTGTCTCAGCAGACAATCGGTCTTCCTTATGGACTTACAACACTGCCATATCCAAGACCCTTTCCTCCCTGCAATTTCATTCTTTACATAGCCAAACAATTGTTAGTTTTTCGTGTACA
>JASDQU010298693.1:0-14022 GCA_032191745.1 Picea mariana
CAATGTATGAATAATTTTGTTCACTACTAGTATGTATATCTTAAACAAAATATCATAAATTAGTTCCATTAGAAAGAAACGAATAGTATAAGTTTAATTAATGAAATAAAATTCATGAATACAAATTGTTTTAAATTTTTTTATTTTAAATTGGTACTAGGTATTGACTTGGTTAGGTAGGGTTTTGTAGGTGTTAAATATAGAGTTTAGGTCGATAACCAAAACAATATACTTTGGGGTGCATGGATTTTGACCTATTAAAATAATTCTTGGGAGAACATGATTTAAAGAGCACTAAACAAACCTATAATTTGGATTTAGATCAAATGTATTCGTTAAATGTCAACTTTAATATTATGATTGTAAACAAAAATAAAACAAGTTTGTAGATTAACAAATAATATTGAAGGCTTAATTGGACCTATAATGCTTAAAGTTAATCGAAATGAGGGTAAAATTAGTAAGTATTTGTGATTTTTTCAATAATTTTGAAGGGAGATTTTGAGCAACAACATTTGGCTCCTACTAAGGGATGATGTCTTCCTATGAGGCACTAAGAACCATATACTTGTGCCTTTTTATTATTCGGCATGGATTGTGTCTTCATTCATAAATGGATTTCCTTCTTTGTCATCACATTCTTGATTAGAGATCCACTTTGTTGTTCCATTAGCTTGTAACTACAAAAACTTCATATATATCATCATTTGAAAGAAAAGATTCTTGATATCACATGTATGAGATTATTTTGCAAACTTGAGAAAGAACTCTCCCTCTATCTTAAAATTTTTTCTGATTTATTTAAATTAAATAAACAAAACCCTAATGCATAGATAAAATCCTAATGCAGGAAATAAAACCCCTTTATCTCTCAAATTTTTAATGAATCTATGATAAGAATGATAAAGCTAATGACAACTAAAAATCTCAACATGTTGTGAATGATAAGTATATTTACATTAAGATAAAGATCCACTTTCTTCATTTTTAGTCTACTTAGTTGTTTCTTAAAGTAATGAGACACAATAGGTTAGGCTTGAATGTAAAATCCCTAGTTGTTCTCTGTCTTACTAAAAGCAATGCATGATGGATGTTTAGTTACCAATAACATAGTCTAAATGTGTCGAGACATGGCTAAATATAAGGGGACATCTAATGATGGAGTAATAAAATAAAGATGCATATGAGCATTCATCTCTTGTCTTCCAATGTTGTTATATTGTGCGTTCATAGCCTATGGTGTAGTCACACCGAAATCACACGACTTACTCCGCTGCCAGCAAGCATCCATAGCCCCGACGGAGATACTTGCATTTCCGAATTGAATTTCATTTCACCATCTCAATTTGTATATGTTCTTTAAACATGTTGAGATGGGAAAAATCAATATGTTTTAAGCACAGAGGGATGATTCCTGTTAGTGGAGATGAGTTGGATATTCCTGTGTAATAATTTATACCCATTTAATGTGTCCATCCCCACAATATTAACACTATATATCCACATGGACCAATTATTCTTTAATTTTATGTGTGCATATGGAACCTTGAGTAGGTTAAGATAACCAGTTTTGAAATTTGACATCCCATCTAGTTTATAGGATATGATTATGAAAAGAACATTCCTTTCAACTTAATCGGGGGAAAAAACAATCTTTGTAATAAATATTTCCCAATCTCATCATAACAACATACTAGGGAAATAGTCACCAAGTAGGGATATCATTTCCACTAAGAAACTTATAATGATTGAGATAGAAAGGTTTTATCACTCCCCGTGTTTTATCTCTTATTTTAGAATCCTAACCATGCTTATTTAAAAGTAAATTCAAAATCCCTAAAGTATATAAAATCAAACAACTATATTATTTCTTAGAAAGAAGCTTCTTTATATACATGTATTCCTAATTTAATTAACAAAAGTAACAAAGTTAGGTAAAATGAGTTTTCCAATGTAACCATGAAATCATTTTGTTCACAAAAAGAAAACTATGAAAGCCTTGAGAGAGATAAAACAATCAGCTTAAGTAGTTGTGACCCAACATGAATACATAATTCATACTTACAATCCAGTAGCAATACTTTTAAAATTATGTAAGAAATTGATGTTTCTAATAGAACAGACTCCAACCAAGCTCCAATTGGATCTTCAAAATTGTTAGTGTGAAGCTCTTGGTTCACCACGGTAGATATAGGTATATTCGTATTTTGCACATAAAGTGTCAAACTTGTATTAGTTATGCAATTCCCTTCTCCATTTGTGACTTTGTTGACTCCTTTATTTCCTTCAAAACACTGTGAGATGTTGTCTTTACTTCCTATCTATTCAAACTTTTTCAATGTTTTCTTCAGTTGAGTTCTATGTATGACCTTGTCCACTTCTGAGCTTTGAAAAATATTTTTAACATAATCCCCTACATACTCATCATCAAACAGTGACGTACATTCTCCTTATCATATTGTATGCAAAAAAATCCTTTTGAGTTACAATAATAAGGAAGGATTAGTGGTAAAAGTTCATATGAATACATCAATCAACTGATCATCTCGAATATTCGTTTCCTTTATATTCAATCTTTGGAAGTTCTCAATGTGTTCTCCAACTGAACCCTTTTGCTTGAGATTTATCAATTGGCTAAAGAAGGTATTTCTCCTTGTATCCTCATAGTGTGCTATCATTTCTTCCGTGAAAATTGTCCAAGTGACGAGTGATTTGCAAGAACAAAGCCATCGATACCACACAAATTGATTGGGTTCTAAATATAAACAATCAATTCGTACCTTTTGTGTATGTGGCACATCATGTAGATCAAAGAATTTCTCCATCTAAAGTATACATGTGATTGGATAATTTCCATCAAACTTCCTCATATCGATCTTAGAAAAGTGGTTGGTCTTCAACCCAAAGTTGGAGTTTCTCCATTTTTTATTCATATTCCTTGTGTCCTCATCATGAATTTCATGGGATACATTTTCACTTTCAGGTGTCCTTTCTATAAGGAAAATTTTCAATCCTTCCATGATCTCCCTTTTTAAACCTTCAATCTTAGTATTAATTGCCTCCAATTTAGCTTCAATTGAATCCATCATCCCTTGTAGTTCATATTTTGTCACTGTCTTCTTTTGTAAATCATTTATATCCCTATGCATTTCTTCACCTTCATCAAGAGTCCAAGTAGGAATATTTGGAGGCTTAATTGGTGTAGAAGTTTCCTTTTTTGGTGGCATGTTGGCCAAGTATCACTTTTAAACCTTGATTTCAAGGTGGTTCTGCTAGATGATATTTCTTCTACTGTATCTCCAAAATTTTGGTCCTTATGGGTCTTAAAATTTCTTTTTGTAGTTATCTTACATGTCTTCTTTACAATTCCACGAGTCTGATCAAAATTGGATGTGCCAAGTGGAAGTTATGGTAACTTCCCCACACCTTGTTGATTTTTGTCCCTTCCATGAGAGATTACTTGTAAAGCGTGCCAAGATCACAATAATTGATATTTGATTATGAAACTTGTACCTAAAATACTACAAAATGTCCACTGTCTAATGCAATAGGTCTCACTTAATTTGGATACTCAATTAAGAATATATCACTATTTTACTTGAAAGATTTGTTTGAGACTAGTTAATATGACTAGTTAGATACCCTATCTTGCACAGGGTGTATCTACAAAATTAGGATGACCCAGAAGCTGAATTTTTTATCACAACTATCTTGATAATTTCTGTGAATATTTTCTGGATTTTACGGTCTGAAATGTTACAAAAAAACATTTATAGAGAAAATTTTGTGATGACTAAATTTAGGATGATTCAAGAACCCTATCTTACACATGATATATCTCCTAAATTATAAGGCATCAAGAGCTTAAATTTGACCTCCACGTACCTTGAGCCATCTACTAAATATCCTCCAAGGTGTTCCTTCTAAAATGTCATAGAAAAAAAGTTAGAGCAAAAATGTCAAGGTGTTTCATATGTAGCAGTGAAACCCCAAGACCTTGAGATCTGATACCAAATATCAAAATAGCATAAAAAAACCTCTGAATAAGTACTCAACACCTTGAAAAAGATAGAATTTTATATAATAAGCCTCTTCGAGGGGGCAACCTCCTTATACACCACATAAATTTCCAAATACAAGATGATTCCAAATGAAAAGGTCTCCTTGGTATATAGAAGACTAGGAGATACAATTACAACTAATGGACCCACGCCGAAATAAATAAAATAACATTACTAATTTAATATGCCACAATTAAGGGGTAATGTACCACTATTTAGGGCTTAACACCGACATTACTATGTTGCTTATCATATATCAAAGCATTTGAATCTTCATCAAGTTTTACTTCATTTTTATAATCATGAAGAAAATTCGAGGATAAATCAGTATCATGTACCAAACCTTTTGTATTCTTTGTGGAAATTTCAACAAATATCCATTTCTTTTATTGTTTAAAATCTTGAGTTACTTCTTGATTGTCAACTTGCTCTTCAATCGTTTGTTTTTCATCTTCAAGGCCATACATGTAATTGGAGTGTGATGTAGGAGATAAGGACCTCGTTTCCAAATCCAATTCCTCCTCATATGTATTGTAAATAATTTTATCATTAAAACAATCCATATGTGGAGATTCTAAGAATTCCCTTTCAACAAATAGAAGAATAAAAAATTCTTTATGACAACAAAAAAGGAAAAATCTCCCACGCTCATTTTCTTCAATATTTTCTTGAGAAAGTCTTTGAATAGTTGCATACATAGGCTTAGGATGAATGTACACCTCTTCTTGAAGTTCTCCAAATGTATCTTCCTCTTCACGTCCTTCATGTACCTTGTATTCATTAAAACAATGAGGGAAACAGAAGACTTTACTAGCATCTTTAACCTCATAGGGACATATTAATCCTCTCAAGTGTTCGCGTTGCAAATGTGTTTCTTCATGAGCTTATTGGGAAAAAAATTCTTCATGTCTTTTAGGAAAACAACTTTGAAGATTTGTTTATGTTGTTTTGCAACATCATCCTTTTCATATGACTATCCTCTTTCTTCTTTCTACTCACTCATTATCAAATACTCATTAACATAATGAACGGGTAATTTCCCACAAGCCCTTGAGTTTTCTTCTATTTCCAAAGCATCAATAAACATATGTTCTAATGAAGATGTTCTTATTTCTTCGAGAAGAAAATAAAAATGAAGCTCATGTGTTGATGCATAATACACCTTACCAACAACTTTGGAGGGTTGAATTTCATTAGGCATATTGAAATAAAAACTTTAAAATATTCTATTGAAATGAAAGAGGGTTTCATCACTCCTCCGTCTCATTTAATAAAACTCGGTGAGGCAATAATGATGTGTTGGTTAACTATTCTTCTACTCTGTATGAGTTTGTAATAAGTGACCCAGGGTTCATGTCTGTTCGGGTTTCTAGCAAAGCCTCTAAAACTATTATCCCTCCTCGTAAACCAGAAGGCAACACAACAAACAGAATGTGTTGTGTAGTCTCACCCAAGATAGCTTTAATGGGTGGATGTAAGACTCAAGTATTTACAACCTAGGATTGAGTGCGAGATTTGAGAACTAAATATTGAACCATTATTATAACTAGTAACCGCAATGTATTGTTATTGACGAATAATCAAGAAATATAACAACTCATTCATTAAGCATAGAAATAACAACTGAAGACAATAAATATATGCATGCATTCATCACATAACATAGATGTTACCGTGGTTCACCCCATCCTAGTCTATGTCCACAAAGATTTGGCTCTCAGTTCTTTTATTATAGTATTTCTGCATCTACAACGTCGTGCACCTTATAATACTTCACAGTTGGGTATGATCTATATGAGGCGGCCTAGATCACACCAGGATCCCCAGCCTGCAATCTAACCCTCCAGATCTACCCTCCTCCATCCTCTCTATCTCAACAACTTATACAAAATAGATCATACAACAAAATATCACATATCAGCTCGCTACCATACCTCTCTCTATAACAACGAA
This sequence comes from Picea mariana, assembly GCA_032191745.1. Classification (NCBI taxonomy): domain Eukaryota; kingdom Viridiplantae; phylum Streptophyta; class Pinopsida; order Pinales; family Pinaceae; genus Picea; species Picea mariana. Next base: position 6,015 of record JASDQU010298693.1, read on the forward strand.
TAGTCTTTCTGATATCCAAAAACCCAATGACACCTAAGTATATATCTGACCCCCTTACGATACCTGAGTATCTATATATATACATTTCTAACTCTTCATCCATTTACAATACCTTACCAAAACCCTAAACCTATCGTCATTAGGTCTTCCTTGCATGTGCACATGTTGTGCTTCCTTCTAGTTGTCTCTTTCCTTGTGCACGCTTTCTTTCCCCAAAATCGTCTTTCTTCCCGATTTGGCCTGCCTCCAACAAGCCCCCAACACTGACATGTGGCTTGTCCTGAGCCACCTAACCTTTGTTTTCTTCCTCTATATACTTGGTGATCGCCTAGAACTTTTCCTTGAGCTCTGTTGTCTATGTCTGCGCCTGTGCAGTATTCTCCTTGAGTGTGTCCACTATATGGACTGCAACTTTGTCACTGACCAATTCTGTGCATTCTACCTAAGTCTGTGCTATCTAGGTATTGGCTTCCTCTACCTATGCCAGGACTTATGTTACCCACTCTTGCAATGGTTCCATTTGAGCTTGTCTCTATTGTTTTTTTGTTTGCACAATGGTGAGTTCTGCCTGCAGTTTCTTCATTTCCTACGCCACTTTGACATGCTATGTGATATCCATTGTCTTCTACCTCTGCTTGAGGTCTTGGATCATTGCGTTGATCCTTTCTTCTTCCTTGTCTTACCTTTGGACCTGATGATCCTCCTCTAACTTTTTCCAAATTTGTGTTGCTTGATCAAACAAGTCGGTTGCTGTGTGAACCTATTGTTCTATCTCCTGTAGTTGCACTATTGCTTCCTGCTTCCTTTGCTCCTTCATTGCTGGTGGAGTAGTGGGTGTGAGATGTTCTCAAAGATTCTCGATCTCCTTCTGGTATTGATCAATTATCTGCACGGCCTTTGGAATCTTCTCATAAGTTCCTGCCACTTTCTGCTCCAATCCTTCATGCGCTCCTTTTCATCTTGGGTCTCAAACTTAGTCTTCTCATAGACTATTTCTAGTGCATCTCGCTTCTCTGTTTCCTACTGCAATTTGACTAATTTTTTATGTGCACGAGACTATACCTCGTGGTTTACGCTAACCTGCAACTTGTGTAGTGCCCTGGATGGCATCCGTGTCAACAACAGTTGGATTTGAGCTAAGTATTTTAGGGGTGTATGCCCGACGATCTAATCCATATGAAGCATACTGGGTGTGATGTGGAATGTTGTGTTTGACTGCAGTATTGTCTGGATTGGATCTCGCTCTTCTTATTCCACTCTTTCCTCTGTCTGCGGTGCTCATGGTTTTGTTCCCCTGATACTACCTGTTGTTTGTACTTCCCTGATTTACTTGAGGAACTGTCACATGTTTGCTAGCTCCTCTTGAATCTTGTCCTTGTGGTGTGCAACATGGTCAAAGTCCTCGGCTAGACAATCCTGGACCATTCGGGCTATCATTTCTCCATCTTCGTTTGTGATCGTATACTCTGGCGGTGTTCTTTGGGCCTTCGTTTTCTTACGCACTCCTCTTATTTGTATAGTTGGCCTCTTATTCCCACCTGGTTCCTGTGGGTTGGGACTTGGGGCAGTCCCTTGCGCTACCACAGACTGCTTCTGTTGTTCTTTGGTCGACTGTGTATTCTCCTTTTTCCCCTTCTGGGTCCCTGTCTTCGTTGTGCCTTCATTTGTCTGTGTTGTTTTTATCTGGATCGTCCTTCGTTTCTTGGGTACTTGGATTCTATGAGGTTGTGTTTCTCCCTACTCTGTCTCTTCTTCTGTTGTTCTTTCCGGCAAGTCCTGGGTGAGGACTGGAATATTCCACTAGTTGTCCTATTCACTTATGACCATGTTGATGTCAACCTCTGTGATACAATAGCGTATTTGTAGCCACTCTTTATCGAGATCCTTCCATGCCTGTATCCACATCGCATGTCATATGGCCTTGAAGTTGGCGATGTCCCGAAACCGTTGGACAACCTCTGGTGTGATCCTCTACATGTTGGAGATAGCTTCCTGCAGGTCGCGTAGGTATCCTTTAAATATGGACTCATTCATCCTTTTGTTCTTAGCATCCGACGTGGCTTTTAGAAGTAAGTATCTCGCTCCCTGGTTCGGCTTGGGTTTGGTACAAAAATTTACGTACCTTGGTTCTCTCCATCCCATAAAGGCCATTAACATGATTAGCCATGAATAGTGAAACTATGTTCCTAAATCCTGTGCATCCTTACAGTCATCCAGGAATAAGTTCAAGAGATATGGTGCCCTGCTCACTATGGTGCCCTCAGTGCATTAAGCTGCAACTACGACAACCCCAGCTGGAACTTCCTCTCTGCGACATTTTCTCAACAACTTACAGGCTAAGATTTGTGTGCCCATTTGTGTGGCGACATCGTTGATCCTCTTAAGAATAATTCCTCGTGTCCCCCTATCGATGCTAGGGCTTTCTCCCTGGTTTTGGCGTGTAGAAATTGCATTAGAGCCATGCCCCAGGATGGAAATCCTGTTATGCTTGCAATAATATCTACGTATATCGAGACGATCTTGTCCAACCAGATGTCTCCACCATGTGTGACTGCTAACAGTTTTTTGATGCACGCACCTACGTACTGACCTCTGCCAAAATGTGGTAGATCCAGCAGACCTAAAATTCTTGTTTTCTCCAATATTGTTTCCCAACAGAGTGGCTGATCCATCAGTTCACCAAATGAATTTAGGCCCACTGTCTCCATGTACACTCTCTTTGCAAATTCTAGAAACTTGTTTGAATCTTCTACATCGTGGTCCAAGTATTTTAGCTTGTCAACATGACCCAACAAGTCTGATCCCACTCGTAGCCCATCTAGTATACGTGGTAGAATGATTGTTGTGACAGGTTTCTTGTGAGGTGACCTAGGTACCTACTACTTATCTTTCTTCAACAGTGGTGGCTGGCTCGAGATTCTAGCAGCTCCCGGTTGCGTTTCGGTGTACCATTCTATCCAACTTGTGACATCCTCTACCATTCCTTCTGGCAGGTGGTCTAATATGGTGGTTTGTGTCTCGTCTGGCTCGATTGTTTCTTCATGATTCGTCATTGTTCCATTGACTTTCAGAGTTTCTACATTCTAGTTCTGATGCTCCTCTACCTCCTTCGGTCTATCTATGTTCATGCCTTCTAGTTCTGGTTGTTGGGTTTCTTCCAGTATAGGTGTAGGGTTCACTGGTTTTGTTTCTCGAGATGGGATTTCATCGACATTGACGATCTCTGGCAGTTGTTGTTCACTTTCTTCCAACTGTACTCATGACCCGGTCTGAACACTGGTTTTTCTGGCAGTCTAGCTTGCTTCTTCTTACTTTGGTGGTTCCACGGTAGTGACCAGCAAACGTTTTCTGAGTTTGGATGGTCTCTATGACCTCTATGAATGTGGCTATGTTTCTTAACCTCTATCACTCTATGTCTGCTCTCCTTTTGCAAATGGACTTCCATGTTCCCGTGTTCGTATGTTGTATGGGCTTCGCATGAAGCTTGTTGAGGATGTTTCCTTAATTGTGGGTTCAATGCGCCTTTGGTTCTTTCGTACTTTCCATTACTCTACATTGCCATCTTCAATTGGTGAGAATAATGTGGCATCCCATCGGTCCTTTTCATCCTTTAATTTTGCCTGACTATATCTTTTCGTACTTCTTTTTTCGTATTTTTGTTTCCCACTTGTTTCCCTTTTCACATGGTCATTGTGCTTCTCCTCGCATAGTTTGTATTCCTAGGTGTGCGTGCTCTTTCTATGCACTTTGCCTCTGTTGGTACTATTTAACACCCCCCCCCTTTTTTTTTACTGTGTGGTGGGTGGTCGACTGTCCTTGTACAGCTTCAGTTGGCTCATGTTGATCATCCCTCTAAGTTTTACGCCTGACAACTCTTTCAAATGTACATATCCTCCATCTGTGATAGATTTTACTTTGTATGGTCCTAACCAATGCATCCTGAGCTTGCATGGGTGCTGAAACGATTTGTTATCATACATCAGTACTAAATCGCCTTCCATGAAAGTTTTCTTCTTGATGTGTCTATCATGCCAAGCTTTGTCCCTTGCTTTCTGAACTTGTTGGTGGAATCCTGCTAGGATCTGATCTTCCTCCATGGTCATTAGCCGGTTCAATCTCTCCTATACTACACCTCGCTCTGTCATGTGTGTGATTGTTTCTACACACAAGCTTGGTACTAAGAATTCTAATGGCACCACTATTTCTTGGCCATAGACCAATTTAAATGGTGTGTGCCCTATCAAATTTTTGCACGTAGTCTTGTAGGTCCATAATATTGTTGGTACTTTGAGGTCCCAGTCATCCCTATTGACGTTATAGATCTTTGTCAGCACGTTCTCCAGGATTTTTTGAATGCTTCCACTATGCCATTTGCCTGTGGGTGATATGGTGTGCTCTTCTAATGATGGACTCCGAACTCTTCATTCATAGCGTTGAAGGTGTTGTTGATAAAGTGCGTTCCTTGGTCGCTCATCAAAACTCTTGGGCATCCAAATCTAGTGATTACTTGTTCAAACAAAAAGTTTGTTGTTGTTTCTGCACTGCAATATTTCACTAGTGTGGCTTCTGCCCATCTTGTTAGGTACTCCATCGCGGTGATAATGTACGTAACTCCTGTTATTTTTGTTGGTGGGTTGATTGGTCCCACAAAGTCTATTGCCCACTTATCAAATTCCTGTAATGTTACTTGTGGTTGTAGTGGCATCTCGTTCCTTCTGTTGGGTTTACTGACCCTTTGACAAACATCGCATTTCTAATAGTACTCCTTCGAGTCTCTATGAATCGTCGGCCACCATAGTTCTGGGCACAATACCTTATATGCAGTAGCTTTGCCTGCATAATTCCCTCATGTTATTCCCTCGTGGGCTTCTTCTACAACTCTTGGTCTTTCGTTCTCTAACACATACCTTTGCAAGATGTTATCTGTGCCCATTTTGTATAAGTGTCCTATGATCAGTTGATAGTCTGTAGCGCAGACTGCCAGGTTTTTCTTCTGTGCGGTGTTATTGCAGCGCAATACCTGTGCACAAGTACTGACTTATATATGCAAAGTAATCATCATAAATCTAGACTGAAAATAGTTGGGCATCTGGAAAGTTGTCTTTTAAATTCGTAGGTTCTTCTCCATTTGTGACTCTTGATAGGTGGTCAAGTCCTGCATTCAATTTTCCTGGCTTGAGTATTACTTCAAAGTCAAATTATTGATACAGTAGTAACCATCAACAGATTCTCCCCCCCAACATTGGTTTGTTGACTAGGTATTTTAGGCTTGAGTGATCTGTGAACATCTTAAAGTGTTTCCTAAATAAGTAATGTCTGAATTTCTGCAGTGCGTAGACCATAGCTAATCCTTCTCGCTCTATAGTTTTGTAGTTTTGTTCTAATTCTAATATCTTTCTACTTGCAAAGGCTATGGGGTGATCCAAATCCCCCTCTCCTAGCTTCTCCAAGATAGCTCCAAGTGATATGGTTGATGCATCTACATGCACGTGGAATGTCTTCTCCCAGTCTAGAAATACTAGTATCGACGCGATGACCATTTTTTCCTTCAGGGTATCTAGACTGTTTTGGCACTCGTTGTTCCACTAAAACTTTGTATCATTTCTTAACATATTTTCCATTGGTGTAGTAATCTGTGCATATCCTTTAATAAATTTCCTGTAGTATCCTATGTGTCCTAACGTCGCTCTTAGCTGACGAATTGTTTTTAGTGCTGGTAAGTTAACAATTACTGCAATCTTTGCAGGATCTATGAGTAAACCTTGTTTTCATACTATATGTCCCAATAGTATCCCAACCAGTGTTCCAAATATGCATTTCTTTATGTTCAGTGATATCTGTAACTGTCTACATATTTCCAACATCACTCGTAAGACTTCTACATGTTCTTTCAACAAACTATAGTCTGTTTAATCAATCAAGTATGCTTCAAGAAACTGGTGGATGAATTCCTTGAACGTAGTAATGACTAATTTAGAAAATATTGTGGGTGCATACTTCATTCCAAACGACATGACTGTGTACTGGTAGGATCCCCATTATGTCGCAAATGTGGTCTTGTATCTATCTTCCTGTGCTATCTTGATCTGATGGTAGCCTGAGAATTCATCAATGAATCGGTAAGCTTCGTGCCCTCCTACGTTTTCTAATACTTCATCTGTGAAAGGTGTAGGGCATGGGTCATGTAGGCATTCATCGTTCAACTTCCTCAAGTCGACGCATATCTTGATCCCTCATTGTTTCTTGTCCTAAAATACCATCAGGATTATCCATTCTGATTCTTCGACTGTTTCTATGATTCCATCTTCAAGAATCCTGTCGATATCATCTTTGACTTTCTTCTTATATATCGGATTCAATCTATATGGTCTCTATATGATCGCTCTTGCTTCAGGTCTGAGTGGTATCTTCATTTCTCCTAACTCTCCTGCTATACCCTTCATCTCTGTAAATGTTGTGGGAAACAAGTCGTTGTACTCGCGCAATAGCTCTGTTATGCTTTCTACTGTTTGTTCATCCCAGTAATATCCGATGTTGGCCATCTTGGGATTCTCAGTTGTCCCAATGTTGACTTTCTTTACCTTGATCGGCGCGGAAATGACTTCTGATTCAATAAGTGGTCCCTCCACTTCTCTTTCGCCTTTTGCTTCTTCTATCTGAATATCACGCGGATCGTCTTCATCTGGTGCTTCTTCTTGCACATGGTAACATGACAATAGTTCTTTAACTGTCCGTCTGTTCCGTTGTTGTTATTTTGTGATGAGTTGTATTTCTGATTCTTTGATGAATATCACTCCTCTTATATGTTTAAGAGCGGCATCTATGTTGGGGTTCTCATGCTCGAATGAGAAAGTGACTGTAAAATTCAGTTGCAATGTCGTCCAGGTCGTAGTTCCTTTACGTAATTCCTGGTCTGTATACCAGTTCGTTGGTATTCCCTATAGAGTGTGTATGAAATGATGAGGCCATTCCTCTTAGGGTGTCATTTTCCACAGCGTTCTGCACTTCTCCAAGTGTTCCATTGGTGCCCCTTGTCCATCATACTTCTATTGCTTGTTGTTTTTCTATTCTTCGCCAAACCTTATGCGCAGTAACCGCTTACATTGGTACCAATATGTGATTGTCTCTTTGTGTGTGCCCCACCATCTTGCAGGTGTGGCCTTGAGTGCTATATCCAATGCTAACAGTCTTTGGTTCTCTGAAACTTCGTCTTTGTACTATGAAAAAAATGTTTCCAAATCGTTTATTCCATGAAAATTGGGCGGTTCCCTTATTTTCGTGCCTACCCATATTACTGTGTGGTCTATTCTTTCACATCTTCTCATGGACACTTCATGTAGCCTTTCTTTCCAGTTCTCTAAACCAGTGTCTAAGTCTGTTGCACATGAATTAATGCTCCGCCAACTGAGTATTTTGCCTACAGTTGGGTTTACGCAATCCTCATCGCATGTAGTTGTTCTGTACAACTGGTCGATTTCCTCTAAGCCCAAACAAGTAGGTTCTACAAACCTCTCCCCTTCCAATGGATCTAATGGCGTGATAACCTTGTATTCTTCTAACTCAAATGTCATCTTTCTAGTCTTCAAGTTGATTATGGCCTGCTTGTCAAACGCCTAATCCAAACCAAGGAACGCTGGGTATGGTGTTGTGTCATCCACTATTTCAATGAATTCAAAATCTTCTTTAGTACGTACCCCATCCAGTTCTACTATTATTCCTTTCAGTCTACCGAATGGTAAGACTCTATGTTGGTTTGCTAGCTTTAGTTGAACTGGTGAATATCCTAATGTGGGCTCTCCCATGCATTTCCATGTCTTATTTGGTAATACATTAACCTCGGATCCCAAATATAGTATGATTTCTCCCATCTTGAAGTCTCCAATGTTTTCATTCATTCTAAACTCCCTACTTGTTCTTCTCCTAGTATGCAGGTGATTGACTATTTTTTGTTCTAGTTTTCCTTCTGTCTCCATACTACATTTTTCTAGTATGTTTTGCAATGTTTTCA
>JASDQU010298694.1:0-14001 GCA_032191745.1 Picea mariana
ACGCATGACTCCTTTTGAAGCGGTATATGGACAGAAGCCACCTTCAGTTCTCTCATACTTACCGGGTACCTTGAAGGTCCAGGCGGTTGACCAAACACTTACAGTTCGAGAGGATATTCTCCGTACCCTCAAAGAGAACTTGGTCATGGCACATAATCGCATGAAGCAACAAGCAGATCAAGGTCGCTCTGAATGTCAATTTGCAGAAGGGGATCAGGTGTTTCTGCGACTGCAACCATACAAGCAAACTTCCCTCAAGGCCGAGCATTGTCAGAAGCTAGCGCCCAAATTTTATAGTCCTTATACCGTGCTCAAGCGTGTGGGACAAGTCGCCTATCAAGTAGCTCTGCCCATTCATTCGAAGCTACATCTTGTTTTTCATGTTTCATGCTTAAAGAAGGTGATTGGAACTAGGTGCCAAATTCAAACCAACCTTCCCGAGTTAGCTGAAGAAGGATCCATTTGGCTACAACGAGAAGCAGTTTTGGACCAGTGTGAGCGTCGTCTGCGTCAGAGAACCATCAAGGAAGTGCTAGTCCAGTGGAAAGATACAACTCCAGGAAATGCCACTTGGGAACCAACTACCATTTTGCAGCAGTTTCCACATCTCAAGCCTTGAGGACAAGGCTGTTTTTAAGGGGGCGGACATGTTAGGGTCCTAACCCGCACATAGGTAGAGCAATATATTTGGATGTAATAAAGGTCAATATTAATAAGGCCTTGCAATAAAATAGAATAAGGCGGATGTAAGAATACCTAATAGAAGCTTCCGCTTTTAGAAGGATCTTCCTCTAGATGCTTCTCTTGATAGACATATTTAGTATAAATAAGGGTCGAGGGTATGAAAACCCTAGCTTGGAGATTATTGTAACAGAGCGTTGCTCGACTGGAGGTTGCCCCCTTGAAGAGGCCTGTGAACATTGCTTTCTGAATGAAAGTGCTATTTCTGTTGTTGTTCTTATATCATTTCTGTGTTATTGTGGAGATTATGCTGGTTATATTACCGTTATTCTGCCATTTCTAGAATTTTATTTCTGTTCTGCATACTTTTTATATTTGGTATATTTCCCTTTTCCTTGAGGACAGTCATAGTAAAAGTGTCCCAACTTTTGGCAGTTGTAGCATCTGATCTTTGAAACATCTTTCTTCTTATCTGGAACTTTTATAGAGTTAGCTTCTTTATTGTTCCTCGTGAAGGAACTTTTGTTTTTTTCAACTGTAAGAGCTTCCTCTTCGTCAATAATTAATCTCTTCTGTTGGTCTGCAAGTCCAGATTCTTCGTGTGTGCAATCTGCCCATAACTTATCAAACTTGGGTAACTTGCTTCTTGCACACACTCCTTGTACAAAAGGAATCCAAAATGTTGGAAACCCATTTAGGGTTGTGGTTACAAGCTCTTTGTCACTAATGACATCTCCAATAGCTGCAAGCTGATCTCTAATCTGAGAAACTCTCATAAGATAGGATGTTACAGATTTTGAGTTTTCCATCTTCATATTACGAAGCTGATTTCTTAAGGTAAGATTCCGACTAATGTCTTTGCTTTCATATAACCTGCTGAGTGCTTCATACATTTGCCTTGTTGTCTGTAGTTCAGTTATATGAGGGATCAAGTGATCCTTTACTGAATCTGACACGATTCTCTTTGCTTTCATTTCATTCTTCTTATGCTTGGTCTTTTGCTCTTCTTCCTCTGGTTCTGGTACACCCACTGTAACATGTTCTAGGAGATCATTCTCGTCTAGAATCATCTGCAACCTATGCTTCCATGATCTGAAGTTTCTAAATCCTTTCAGCTTGTCTTCTACCCTCATACTGGTAGCCATTCTTTCTTGTAGAAGAAACCCTAGCCCTTCGGGCTATAGAAATAATAGAAAAATCAAATTTCTTGGATTTGAAAACTGAGCTCACCAAAAGATGTGTTGGACTGAGGCGAGTAGCCTGGTGTGTTTAGATTTCAGAAAATCCAACTTTTACCCCTCCACACTTGATCTGTGGATTTCTGGTTTTCTAGTACTTCTGGTACACTGGTACTTCTGGTACTTTGTGAAAACTAGGGTTTCACTTTCCGAGAGATCTAGCCACTGAAAAATTGCGCTGAGGATGCCAAAATGTTCCTTGAGGTAGGGCGCACTTTTCTAGATGGATTTGGGGTTGAAATTCTTCTTCAATAAAAAGCCCTAATTTGCATGTACGACAACAATGATGTTTTTTTTTTTCCTCTGAAAGATGCTCTCTTAAGCTTAGCTCTGATACCATGTTAAGGTTTCTGTGATTATTAGGTTAATTTCAATTTACTAGATAACAATAGCATAGATAGGATCACTGAGAGAAACACAATCACAAGAGTACACAACAATTATCCCGGGAAACCCTCATGGGGAAGAAAACCCAGCAAAACTTCCTTAATATAGATAGCCAATGCAATGCCAAGACAATAAACCAAACACTAGAGAAAGTCCTCTCCCAAGAATGCGCCTCTCTCTCTCATCCTTCTTCTCCAATTGCAGCTCCAAACTTGCGCTTTGATGAACAACTGAGTGAGTGAGTAAATGAGGCGCCGACCTCTCTTATTTATACAATCGGGCAGGTGTGAATAGAAGTGTCTTTTCACTAGCAAGGTTGACTTCTCATTCTGGGTGCTTATAACCACCTTTATTTAATCTGGGGGTCGACTTCTCATTCTGGGTGGTTATAACCACCTTTATTTAATCCGGGGGTTGACTTCTCATTCTGCTTATTACAATTAGGGTTTGACCAATCTGCAAAAGGGGATTTGGTCAATTACAATGCCCGACATGATCAATCCACAAAAGGGGATTGATCTAATCAATAATAAATATATTTTATCTTTTACTTTATCCACAAAAGGGGATAAGAATATTCTTTGTAGTTACACAATATTTTAACACTTCACCCCTCACAGGGGTACACATCGTTTCATCTCAAACGATACACCCATCTCATGGGCATCTTCCCTTCTTAGGGGCACACAACGTTCAATCTCCGTCTCAAAGAGAACGATACACCCAACTCATGGGCTTCCCCACACAGGGGCACACAACGTTCCATCTTTGTCTCAGAGAGGAACCACACACGCAACTCATGGGCTTCCTCACCCCACACAGGGCACACAACGCTCTATCTCCGTTTGAGAGAGGAACCACACACCCAACTCATGGGCTTCCTCACCCCACACCGGGGCACACAACGTTCCTTCTCCGCACAGGGGCACACAACGTTCCTTCTCCGTCTCAGAGAGAAACCACACACCCAACTCATGGGCTTTCTCTCAGGTTGATTCACTTAGTCTGTGTCCTGGAGGATGTCTCACGTAGCTGTAATCATCAACACCACTTTGTCTCAAAGAGGAGTTAAGCCCTAGACATTTATTGTGAGCGAATGCTTAACCACTTCTAGGTTGGTTTGGTTGTGGAGCTTCCCCTTAGTGAAGTCCCTTCCCTTCTATTTTCTGTGGTATCTTGTTTACAAGGCATGCCATCTTGGCTGCCTATAGCTCCTAATCTCTCTTGAAGAGTTTCCCTCTATGGTTGCATGCATGACCCCATAAGCCCAAACGAATAAGGCATTGGTTTCCCTTTCATCCATCGCCCCCAAAACCATAAATTTCATTTTTCGTTTTTGTTCTAAGTTGCTAAGCTCCTTTTTACTCCCACTCTATACTATAGAAAGTGAGCCTAGTAACCCTTGGTTAGGATTCCATTTTCCCTAGCCTAAAGTGCAGAAGAGAGTTGGTGAGGTGACAGTGGCCAACTTCTTAGTTGCACTTGTCTTCACCTAAGTGCTTGGGACTTTACAGCTTTGTGCGTGATAGAGTTTGTAGTATGGCCAACCTCTTAGTTACACAAGTCTTCACCTAATTGTTTGGGACTTTACACTTTCGTGGGTGCTAGATTTTGTAGTAACAGAGCTCACACTGTAGGTCTTCAATCGTTTTCTTTGACTACTGCAGGTTCTTCCTCAGTAGCTAATTGTCGTCCTGATTTTGGTCATTGATGGCTTTCAATTCTTCCAACGTTTCTCTTTTCAGATCGTTACCCATGATTACTTTGCTTCAACGTGCCTTGAGGATACACCGCTCCGGTGCCAATATGATTTGTAATTGTTTAGCCTATGGCCAAGTCAATTCACTAGTACGAATGTGATTAACTTTTTAAGGCAGAGATTGAATGTTCTTTACTGTGCTAGTTTATTTAACCTTTTGTGCTTGATTTCGGACAAATTATTGCTATGCAATAGGCTTAATACTATGCAATTGCTATGTTTAGATTTTATTGTGCATTTAGACAATGAATGAAAAAACACCAAACTCGTATAATCACAGATTATAAAACACAAATGATTTAACCTGGAAACCCAAATGGGAAAACCAACTTCAAATAAGAGGCTTGCTTGGCTCCAAAGAATCTCAGAAAACAATAGATTACAAATCAGGCTCAACTAGAGCTCTGTTATTTCTATGGCAATGACTTAAGGCAAAAGGAAAGGTTACCACCCTTAATCTACTCTTGATACACTCAAGTAGGAAAACATTGGAGTGCAACAGAGATTATTATTTTTTCTTGATTATGACTTGGTAGTCAGCGATAGCTTCCTTCATTTAGAAGAAAGACTCACCATCCAAACTGTAGATGATCTCTTACTACAACACAATGACAAGTTTGTTCTTCATTTTTTGTAGAATTTTGGCTCTGGCAAAAGCTTCAAAGGTTGGGATGAGTTCTTTCGGTTTGCACAAGTACTTGATCTCCTTACTAGCAATTGGAAGGCTATCTCCTGCTTCCTTGCTACATTGTGGACTGTTATCCCCCACTTTTAGGGATAACTAGGAGATCATGTCTCGAGGCCCACAGGTCCCAGACATGGAGTACCGAGAGTAGGATGGACTTTAGCATGGCCCTGGAGGGCCCACCTTTTCTTTCTTCCAACATCTTTATCTTGTTAGCAGCAGCAACATCCATCACCATCGGCTTGGTCCTGTGTCAGAGATGGTTCTTGCTCCATGAGGTAATTAGTCCAGGTATCATGGTATGTGTCACTTTGATCATCAAAACCTTTGAACATATGCATCTGATTCCTTTTATTTCTAACCACTGCTTGGATCTTACACTTGCTCACTTGACCATGTTTGGGGGGATTGACAGGGTGCCTTAACAAGCCGGTGTCTGTAGGTTTTGGTTTGCCACTGGGGGGATTTCTGAAAAGCCATCGTCTGCTCCCATCACTACACCACTTTTTCATCTTGTTCTCCGCTCAATTATCCCATTCCACTTGTCTGGGCATTGGGTTGACCTATTTTAAGGATTGCACCTTACCTCGTGGGAAGAAGGGGCTAAAGGCCCAGAAGGTAAAAGCAGGCTGGTAAAAGATAAAAGCCTAAGATAAAACCTCGAGATGCTTCGCCTAGGGATCCCCAAGAAAGCAATAAAAGGCTTCTCAGCAATAAACAATAGGGACCCGGAAAAAGTAATAAAACAAAACCTAGCCAGAGGATAGGGGTTCTCATCACGAGCCAGGCTATTAGGTCCATGGGTACCTAGCAGTATGACATTGTCACCAACTAGTACCACGCCAGGGCAGTGACTCTTGGTTGCATGGCCAAGGGAAAGGGGGTCTCGTCACGAGCCAACCTTCTCATTTCTGTGAAGTACTTGTGGGTAACGCTGTCACCACTGGTCACCACGCCAGCACAGTGTCCCCTGGTTAGCTCTTGAACGAAAAAAGCAATCAAGAATAAAACAATAAAAATAATAAGAATAAAAGGTATGAATGGGCTTGGAAAAAAAACTGCATCCAGGACAGGTACATCTCGCCTTCTACAAAGGCACCCACAGGTAAAGACCTTTGCATCCTTGGCCCTCATTGCACCCACATGCTTGGACATCCCTTGACCACATCACCCACTTACATGGCTTAGATGAGGTCTCTTCCGGGGACTTTCCTTTTCCAGTGGGCACTAGCCCAATAGGACGCCCTGTCCTTTTCTTCAGACTTGTATTGCAGGCTTGTGTAACGTCTTTGAGCTGTTAACTGATGTATTAGGGATTCTATGCACATGTTTTATAATATTGATGATGAGATGTGATTGACATTGCTATGATCCCTGTGACTGATGAGCCCATGGAGGGCGTAGCTTTTGATGTGCAGGACCATGCCCGACGAACAGGTACCATTTGGAGCGGTACACATGGGGAGATGATGAGTTCGGACCTCCATGGGGCTGAAGAGCTCATCAGATGGATGTTGAGACCCCATCAGGGGGCAGAGACATGACAAAGATGGATCAGGGGCTTTGCACCAGGGAAGAAGAGGACGTTCCACCAGAGGCACTTTGGCAAAGCTTGACCTAGGGGGATTGACCCTCTTTCAGTGGAACGTTGGCCTTGGAAGGCCTAGGATGTCACCATCTTGACCATGACGTCATCCAGCTTCATGGACGTCTTGGGAGGCAGACTAGGCAACATTGGCACGTGTGTCAGGTTGGAGAAGCCCAAGGAGGTCTAATGTTTTGCTGCAGGATGCCCCATTTGCCCTAAAAGGGGCTAACGTCTCCCTTGGAGGGGCTTTTATTCTCTTTTCAGTCTTATTAGGGTTTTAATTTGACAATTTAATGTAAAACAATGTAATTTTGGTATTTTGGCCTTGTCGGCCTTTTTCATGACCTAAAATGTAAAATTAGGTCATGTTATTGTATAAATGAGGGATTTTTACCTTCATTTTTTGGAACACAACTTACTCACTCCATAAGGAGGTTTGAAATTTGTGCCCTCTCTTGGGTTATTGGTTGATTTAGTGATGCGCACTTGTTGAAGGAGGATTATTTTGGCATGTTTTGGCATTTCTCTTGAAGGAAGGTGTTACAACTAGGGTTTGCATTGATATTTCTTGATGAATTGTAAGTATTTTTTCTGCAAAACTTCTTGAATGAATGGTTGTAGTTTAATTTCTTGCATGTGTTTATGATTTTGTGGAACAAAAACCTTAGGTGACAAGCACACAAGTAGGTCCTTGTCTCATGTCCCGTGATAGAGAAATTTTCAGCCATTGATAAAGAAGAGAGAGCCTAGTCGTAGCTACACCCTCTTTTTCTCTTCATTTATTGCTAGCCGTACTATCTAGAGGCCAAGAAGAGAGAGACGTCTTAAGCCTAGGTTTACTACACTTAGGGCTGTTTTTCTCTAGGGTTTGTTGAAAGGCCTTGCTGTAGCAACACCTTACTTCATCAAACCCTCTAGTTTTGGTTTCATGCTTCAATTTTCAGCTAGCCGTTTTGCCATTTGAGTTAAGGAAGGAGGAGAGAGCACGAGGCCTGGCCATAACAACACTGGAGTGAGCTTGTCTCCCCTAGGGTTTTGATTTTGAGGCCTTGCCTTAGCAACACCTCAAAACTTCTCCTTCTAGTCCTTAGTCGTTTTGACCTTTGTCTCCTTCAACTTTTGCGTCCTTCATTATTGACTCCATTTAACCCTAAGGCACTGATCCTAAGACCTCATGCATTGAAGTGGACTTGTTCTAAACACTCTCAAAAACCTTGAATTGAAACCCTAACTACTAACCCTAGCCTAGGAACTAACCCTACTAACTAAGTGCTGCCGTCATCTTTAGCCATTTACATCATTGATGCAACAACGTTTTGTTTCTTAAGCAATTGAATGGTGATTTAGGTATAAATTGAATGGAGTGTTGATCTTTTGCTTTGAATGCCATATCGTCCCAATACTTATTGGTGAAGTGACAATTTTCATTGCTATTTATAAACATTGACTTCGTCAATATTTATTGTTAAATTGCTTGTATGTTTATCAGATAATCATCTATTTATATGAAGTACTAACCCATTGAACTGGCTTGCATATATCAGTTTGTTGTTGCTTTGTCTCAGGCAGGTATATCTTTGGGGGTTTCACTTCATTATTGGCTGTTTAGCTGGGACTATCTGATTGGTGGTGACTTGTGAGGGGGGAAACTTATCCTTGTCTTATAATCTTCTTGCCTCCTCAAAACCCCAGGTCACCGGGAACGTCTCCCCTGGGCCTCACCTCCCTAAATAGAAGGAACCTTCCCATTGTGGTGACATTGGGTGGGATAGGTTCTTGTTACTCCAGTTTGCCCTTCAAAACTCAAGCCTTTATTCCTTGCTACAAACTGCGCGATATCATGGACAACTTCCGAAAACACCCGTTAATGCCTCAATGAACCAACTATCCACGATTCTAGAATTCAAGATCTATGATAGCTTGAGTTGGCTCTCTCTGTGATACCCTTATGATTGCAGGAGCCTTCTCTGCTTATTGTAGAACTAAGAGTGTATTCAAATTGACTTCCTGTTTTGGCCCCTTCATTCTTCAAATTTCACCAAGTGGAACTTGTGTAAGCACAATGTTCGAACCCTTTCTTTTGTCTCCTTTATATCTTTCCTTTCCACGGGGAGGCCAAGGGACACAAGAATTGGTTATGGGCAAACTAACCATTGCCCTGGCGAGCCCGTACACCTGTTTACCAACGCACAACGCTTCAAAGGAAATATGACCCAAGAAACTGTTATTGCACCTGTCTTGTGCATCGGGCTACAACTGGGAAAGAAACAACCTTTTGGGTCTGTTACCTCTCAGATTCTCACTTAAGGTGAAACCCCAGGGGCAACTCAGAAAGACTACCCATTGTCACCTGGGTAGTACTTTCCTTCTCTTTAGGCCGACTCTCCTCTGGCACAAGGGGGGCTTCCCTAAAGAAACTTGTCTAGTAAAAGGATAATGAACAGAAGGCTGTCTAGGTCTTGGGATAAATCTGGTTCTAATGAAATTACAGCAGTAAATTCCAGATTTATAAAACAAAAAATAAATGAATAATTTTTAATGTTTAGAGGTGGTTGACGGGAAAGACAAGTGCCTAGATTCCAAATTGGGCATATGGGGTCTATAGGGCAGACTTAGGGCAGTTTTGACAATGTTATTAGGACAAACCAAGCAGCAAAATGCATGCTACATCAAACCTAATGTGGCTGGAAATTAATGCAGAATTTACTAAGGGAGGGATCTACAAGAGATGCACCTTCAAGCTAATGTCAAGGGTGTGCTCTACTAAGGAAATAAACCATACAACAACTCCTAAGATGCTAGATGCAATGAGATTATTTCCAGTAACAAAACAACGGAGAAACTAGAGAGGAAAGATCACACCTAATTTTCTTCCAATGTGGTAAATGTATCTTTCTCTTTTGGCCTCGTGGACAAGCTCTTTGCATGGAGAAAATCAACAACAACATCCAGCAATAATGCTGCAAAATAATAGCCTCACATGAATAAGAAAGCACCCATATATTTCCAAAAGCCTTCAATATAAATTTACCAACAGATCTCCAAGGTTACATGCACTTTCAACAACAATTACAAGTAGGAGGAGCCTCTATTATATAGAGTTCTAGGCGCAAACCTCCTCAACAATAAAACAATAATATCAAGGCTAAAACCCTTGATCTAACCTAGGGGTTCATAAACAAATTTTATCCACCAACTTGAATGGACAAGTCAAACAATACATAAGATATCCATGGATGAATAATAGCTATTGTTGATGATTGCAACTGCGTGAGACATCCTCCAGGACATAGACTGAGTGAGTCGGCATGTGAGAGAGCCCCCCATGAGATGGGTGTAATGTTCCTCTCTGAGACGGAGATGGAACTCTGTGTGCCCTTGTGTGGGGTGAGGAAGCCCATGAGCTGGGTGTGCCCATGAGATGGGTGTCTCGTTCCTCTCTGAGATGGAGATGGAACTCTGTGTGCCCCTATGTGGGGTGAGGAAGCCCATGAGTTGGGTGTGCCCCTGAGATTGGTGTGTCGTTCCTCTCTGAGACGGAGATGGAACGTTGTGTGCCCTTGTGAAGGGAAGATGCCCATGATCTCGGTGTGTCGTTCTCTCTGAGACGGAGATGAAACGATGTGTACCCTTGTGAGGGGTGAAGGAGCCCATGTGATGGGTTTACTGTTCTCCTCTGTGCAGAGAGTTGAGATGATGTGATACTCCAAATGATTCTCCTATGAGGCTTAGTGAGATAGAGATCAGTTGAGTAGGACGTTCTTGTGGCTAAGCACAGGTGGACATGATCCTAGTGGCTGAGCACTAGTGAGTGTGTATCCTGATGATTCTCCTGTGAGACGCAGTGAGATAGAGATCTGTTGATTTGGACGTCCCTGTGGCTGAGCACAGATGGACGTGCTCCTAGTGGCTGAGCACTAGTGGGTGTGCGAGATTCCTTCCTATATTGTCTAAGAGTCAGACTTACTTGTAACACTAATTGTGATGTAAAGGGTACAGGCCAGCCCCACCATAAAGTGAAAGTTAATTAATGTAAAAGATAATTAATATTGTAATTATTAATTATATTATGAGTTATTGAGGTCAGCCTTGTTGTGCCAATAGACACCACTTTTGATGTGTCCAGTCTAATATAAATAAAGGTGATTTCCCCATTGAGGAAACATAACACAAGTGTGATTTTGGAAATTTCAGCAAGTACAAGTTCTAGGGCTGAAGTGCACACCTCTCTTGGGCGCTAGCCTTTTAGGTTTTGTGAGCACCCTTTTGTGTGCTAGGTTTATGGTGTGGGAGGTCTTTCTCTTGAAGAATATAGCAAAGGATTGGCTGGGTTTTCTTCCCTTGTTGAGAAGGGTTTCCCAGGATACTTCTTGTGTACTTATGCATGGTATTTCTTCTTGTGATCTTGGTTACTGCAACAAATTGTTTATGGTGTAACTACAATTGTCTATGGTTCAAGTAAAATGCTAAAATTGGAATGAACTTCATGCTTGAGCCCAGCTTAATGAAAAATCAACATGGAATCAGAGCATAGGTCTTGAAGAACCCATTGCACATGCATCTACCAATCATCCTCTTACTTCTGCAAAACCGTATGACCCTCCTAGGGTTTCCAGAAAATCCGTACGACCCTCCTAGGGTTTTCAGAAAATCTGTACGACCCTCCTTTCTGAGGTATTCCAACACTTAATACTTGGACGCTGGGGCTAAAAAGTGCATAGGAGTGTATGACCTCCTACAACGCACCTCCAGGAAGCTTCACATTGCATTTTTGAGCATTTTGATTTTTTGGCCCTAGGGTTTCACAATTTTCTACAGAAATTTCAGAATTAGGGTTTTTGCAGCTCTTTGAAGGAGCTCTTTAGCTCACTCATGTTCTTCTAACTTTCAAGGCTTATTGTTGGCAGTCATAAGCCGAACAAAACCTAAGGTTGCTAGCCTAGCCTAGCCGTTAGGTTTTCTAGCCCAGTTGACAAGGGTTTTGAAAGAATCTAAAAATATGATGAACAAAACTACGATGGAAGTCAAGCTTGATGGATCAAGCAAATTCAGTTCTTGGAAGCCAAGACTCCAGAAAGATGAAGACATCAACATTTTAACACTCTCAGGTATGGTCCCTACTAATGATGATACTTGGTTAATTGATAGTGGTGCCTCCAGGCACATGACCGGTTTTAGAGATCACCTGACTAATCTTGTTGAGAAAGAGACCAATCTACATGTTGTCCTTCGAGACGATGCCAGATATAATGTGAAAGGGGTTGGAACTTCTACCTTCCAACTAGATTCTGACATGCAACTTCAGCTAAGTGAAGTACTATATGTACCTGGGATGAAGTGGAATCTTGTCTCCATTTCTGCCTTAGAAGACAAAGGCTACAAGGTTACCTTTTCTAAAGGAAGAGTTCTTGCATGGCACAAAGACTTACATATAAATTCTGCCATAGTAATTGGTGTTCGAGAAAGCAACTTATACAGATTGACCATCAGACCAGTCCAGGCCTTATTACATGACACTATCAGCTTGAGTGAGCTATGGCATAGGAGACTTGCTCACATTCATTATAGAGCTCTCCCAGCTCTAGGGAAAATGGTAACAGGCCTTCCAGAGATACAAATTCAACATAAAGGTGTTTGCAAAGGTTGTGCTCTTGGCAAGAATGTTAAAGGGTCCTTCTTGAGCAGTAACAATAGATCCAAGGAAATCTTGGATTTGATACATTCAGATGTGTGTGGGCCAATGATTGTTTCCACCCTGAATGGATATTTGTACTATGTACTCTTCATAGATGATCACTCTCGGAAAACATGGATTTACTTCCTGAAGAACAAGGATGGAGTCCTTGCAAAATTTCAAGAATTCAAAGCTCCGGTTGAGAACCTAACCGGAAGAAAGATCAAGGTACTAAGATCAGATAATGGAGGAGAATACACCTCCAAGGATTTCAACAATATCTGTATTGAAGCAGGGATCAAGAGGGAGTACACAGTTCCTTACAACCCTCAGCAAAATGGGGTTGCAAAGAGGAAGAACAGAACTATCATTGAGGCAACCAAAGCAATGATACATGATCAGAGTCTACCTATGACTCTATGGGCAGAAGCATGTATGACAACAGTTTATGTTTAGAACATGAGTCCTCATCAGATCCTGAAGAACATAACTCCAGAAGAAGCCTTCACTGGAGTGAAGCTTGAGATTGGTCACTTAAGGATATTTGGGTGCCTAGTATATTTTCATGTACTCAAAGAGAAGAGATCCAAGCTAGAACCTTCAGGGAGAAAAGGTACATTTGTGGGATACAATGAATTTTCGAAGGCATATCGAATCCACATTCCTGGTCAGAGACAAATTGAGATAAGCAGAGATGTTATCTTTGAAGAAGAAATAGCCTTCCAAAGATCCAGAGAATCTTAGATGGAGATTGACAGTGAGACAATACCATCTCCCCCTTCAACAGTTCAAAGGGAGACAAACATTATTCCAGTTGATCCAGTTGTTCCAGATGATCCAGTTGCTCCAATTGATATGCCCAGAGACATTGGAGTAGGGCATAAAAGGCTTGCTTGGGCTCGTCAGACTCTATAGGAAGCAGAGGGACATGCAACCCCTCAAGGGACATCCCGAGAGAGCAAGAGACCTTAGAGATTTTTGAGCTACCTTTCAGCCATGAGCTACATCATTGACTTTGAGCCTTCTTGTCATGGAGAAGATACAGGTGAACAGGTATGGCAAGATGCCATGATAGAAGAATATCAGTCTATCTTGAATAATGATGTATGGGATATTGTTTCGAGTCCAGAAGGGGGGTCTGTAGTGACTTCCAAGTGGATTTATAAAATCAAGCATGCAGCTGATGGGAGTATCGAGAAATACAAAGCGATATTTGTAGTTAGAGGGTTTTCACAAGTAGAGGGAGTTGACTATGATGAGACATTTGCTCCAGTAGCCCGATACACTTCCATCCGTTCTATCATTGCACTAGCTGCATCCATGGGTTGGAAGCTACATCAGATATGTAATGATCTCAAGCCAAATTTTTTTCTTGGAATCACTAACTACTACTGATCTATTGATGTGCAAGTATTTATTGAGTTATTAAGTGCATGCAAGATTCATCAACACCTGAAGATCACAATATATTCAAGATGTAGAAGCACAAGCAAAGATCTGACCTTTTTATTATGAGCAATGTAAGATCAATACAATAGATGGACGATCTGGCATAAACCTCAGATGGTCGTACAAGCAATAGATATGAGCTGCTACAAAATGCTCCTGACAATACAAAATAAGCCTCCAAAGGCTGCATATACAATGAAGACTCAATCAAGTAGATTTGAGCCGTACTAATGCTCAACCTCCAAGCTGGAAAGTGCCACGCCCTGCTAGAATGCTGAAGCCCTCAATAATTCGGCCCTGCTACCAAAAGTGTCCAATCATCCCGAGAAATATGCCAAATAATAGATCGGGCAACTGTAAAGACAACCCAGATGTCCAAATTCACAAATCCACTCTCAAACCCTGTAGATTTGAATTCCTCCACTAAATGGTGTGGCCCACTGGATGACTGAAACCCTAGCTGGTTCGGCCCTTATGAAGGAGGCCTCCAAATGCTCTGAAACTCTCCAAGAATATAGATGGGGCTATGAGAATCCCGTG
>JASDQU010298695.1:1427-14038 GCA_032191745.1 Picea mariana
ACTGAAGAACATTGTGTATCAGTTTTATATCTTTATACATTACAGGTTCAAAGTTATGATTACTTCAAGTTAGGGTTTTTGACAAATCCAAAACGAGGCATGTGAAACTAAAGAAACGTTTGATGAAAATGCTAGTCTCTTGTTTTTAAAGTTAAGGAAGGTTTGCAGGTATGTGATCATATACACCAGGTCTATTACAGAGCTACAAATCAGATTTGGATGATGAAATTGATGAGGGATTTTGGTTGTGGCACATGTTGAGTACATGGTTGAGATAAGTAGTTGATGAGTTGACACATACATGAAGTGTATAGTTGATGATGTTGGTACATATTGATGATTCATAGTTGATGAGTAGTTGAAACATGATTGGAACATAATTGGTACATGGTTGGATGCACTTGTTTATGGTACAGGTTGATTACAGGTTGGTGCATGGTTGATGCACTTGTTTATGGTACAGGTTGATTACATGTTGGTGCATGGTTGATGAACTTGTTTATGGTACAGGTTGATTACAGGTTGATGCATGGTTGATGCATGGTCAGATTTATTGGTACAGGGTTACAACAATATATCTCACAGTGATAATGTGACAGTGGTTCCATCATTCTACCTCTACTCCAGGGTGGTAGGACAAGGCAAGGATAGGTGGTTGTAGCCACCTTCTGGTTGTTGCCGAAGAACATTGGGGGTTGTAGCCTCCTTCTGGTTGTAGCCAGAGATTTGGGGAATTGGAGCTTCCCTCAGGTTGTAGCCTGAGAAACTAGGGGGTTGGAGCCTCCTTCCAGTTACAGCTGGAAAACAAAGGAAGTTGGTGCTTCCAATGAATGTAATTCTTCAAGACATATAAGAAAAATCATTCTGTGGTTTTCTCCCGATTTGGGTTTCCACGTAAAACACTGGTGTACTGTGTATGTGTGTGATTGTTTGTTTATTACTGCTCATTATTGGATAATAATTCTACATTGATATAAAATTTGAAGAAAAGGATTATAATTACGTTATTACTAATTCACCCCCCCCCTCTCAGTAATCCAACAGAAGGAGCATCTACTATATCCTTTTTTTTTTTAGTCAAAATCATGACTTTCCAAAGGTCCCTAATGGTACTGTACATCCTTTTTTATTAAATTTTGTAATGGTCTGACCATTTCTGAAAAGATGGGGACAAAACTCCTAACAAAGTTTATCTATCCTAAGAAAGATTGCATGGACTTTTTTGAAGAGGGAGGGGGCGATTTTGAAATGACTTGGGTCCTTTCAGGGTCAATAATCATCCCTTCATTTGATACAATGAATCTGAGGAGCTTACCTTGTTCTACTGCGAAGACAGATTTTTTAGGATTTAAAGAAATTCCATACTTACAACATTGCTGTAGAATAGATCTTAGATGGGCTAGATGATATCCTTTATTTTTTTAGAAGACAGTGATGTCATCTAGGTAAACTACTACAAATTGATTGATTAAGCCGTGAATTGCGATATCCATCGCTCTCTGAAAAGTGGCACCGACATTTATGAGCCCAAAGGGCATCTTCCTATAAGCGTAGGTACCCCACGAAGTACAAAAAGTGGTTTTGAGCTGGTCTAGGGGAGACATAAGGACTTGGTTATACCCTGAAAAACCATCCAGCAAGGATAATCTTTCAGAACTAGATACTTGTTGAAGGATCTATTCCATGGGAGGGACAGGGTAGTTGTCTTTATTAGATGCTCGGTTTAAATTTTGGAAATCGAAACACAGTCGGATTTCACCACTCTTCTTCCTCACAGAGACAATATTAGAGACCCACTGTGTATGTCTTACTGAGAATATTATTTTATCATTCAAGATTTTGTTTATTCTTTCTTGATTTTTGGTTCGAGATTTGGGTGCATCTTTCTTAACTTCTATTGAAAAGGTTGGGTCTGGGGTTTCATGGGAATAATGTGTTGTATGATGTTAGGATCAAAGGTCTTTAGGTCATCGTACATCTAGGCAAAGACATCTTTGAATTCCTTAAACAACTTAATAAATGCTATCTTTTCTTGCTTAGAACATCCCAACCCAAAATTGATGCACTGTGGGTTATCTTTATTTCCTAAATTTACTTTTTCATGTGTCAAGGAAGAACTATTCATTTTACAATTCACTAATTTTCTGAACTTATCGTGAAGATCATAAAATTTTTCTAATCTAAATACAGATTTTGGGATAGAGTTTACCATGTCTGATGCAGACTCCGGGGATCTTGGATTTGGTATTACCGTAAAGTCGCAAAGGTTTTTGTCGTGGGTACCTTCATTGATATCTGCACCCTGGAAAGTCTCTTCCATGTGCAGAAAACTGATAATTTGTTGATCGTCATCGAAGACTCACCAATTGGTGATGTTGTCTAGGATGGATGGTCTGAACAAAAACTCGACGGAAAACACATTCGGAGATAGGCCTTCTGTAGAAAAAAGTTTTGATGTTAGCTAACAAATCAGCCTCAGAATTATTCAATCTTGGAATAGAATTAGTATTAAACGCAGAAAACTTGTTCATTAAATTCCATACCTCAGTCTGATAGCTTCTCAGGTGTGGAGATAAATAGTGAATAGAATTTTTTACCTGTTTAACCACAATTTCTGAATCACCAAAGACGGTCAAATTTTGGATCTTCAAATCTAGTGCTTTCCTGAGACCTTGCAGGAGTGCTTCGTATTCAGCTATATTGTTTGTGCATTCGAATTCTAACCAGCAAGCAATCAAAGTTTTGTTACCTGTTGGATCGATGAGCACACACCCTGCACCAACTCCTTCCTTAGATTTAGATCCATCAAAATAAAGAGACCAGATTTGATTTTTGTTAGGTGCATGTGACCACTGGGAGAAGGTTGTTGACTATGTGTATGTCATAATTTCAGACTGTTGTTCCGGGTCAGTAATGGTAGAAGTTTCAGCCATAAAATTGTTGAAGAAAGTATCCACCCCCTGTATTTCAAGTGAATTGGTGGAAGCAGTGAATGGTTCATTGGGATCATTTAAATTCGTTACCATGAACTTAATATAATGCTCACAATTTACCTTGATTCTATTAGGCTTTCCATTCTTGGGAAACCACAAGTGAGACCAATCCATTGCAAAATAGCCATGTAATTGTTCTGACCAAACTCTACTTAAAAACAAACCATATACTTCTGGGATATCTACGACAATGATATCAATAACTTGATGGACATTAGGATTAGATGATAATCTGATGAGCACATTTTTTAATTCACCTATTACTTTAACACTAGTTCGATCAAGTTGGATAATTTTCAGGCTGGACGGTTGAACTTCAGCATTAATTTTTTGACAGACAGACCAAGGCATTACATTTGACGATGCACCTGAATCTACCATACAGTTATGTACATTCCTATTGAAAATTTCAAAAGTCAACAAAAAGGGAGGGACATTTATGTGAGTATTAACAACAAAAGTTTGTTGTTTTTTAATCGCAACCCCTGAAACTAGTTTATCTATATTTGTTACACTTTTTATAGCAAGGTCTCTTTTATCAGAAGGCTCTGACGTCATTTTGGAGGAGACCTTTTGAGGTGTTTTGGGGTTGTTTTCAGCAACCTTGTTGTTGTTTGGATTGTTGTTTTTGTTGTTCTCTGCAATATTTTGCAGCATCTTTTGTAGAAGAAAAGGGAATTTTAATAATTCGTAAACAGAAATGTTAGCCCTAAGTTTTTTTAGATCCTCAATCAAATCATAATCTAAACTTGGGGATGTTGAATTCTGTTTAGTTTCAATTGATTTAGACTGTTTTGGAGGTGCATTAGTTACAATTTCAGAGGAAGACTTATTTGTTGTCTTGCTCTTGGCATTGTAAGGATGCACTGTTTCGAAATTAGCTTGAAAAATGCTATCCGAAAAATGTCCAAAAATGTTTGGGGAGGATTCGTCCTCTTCCACTATCTCTTTTTCAACTACTTCTTCAGGAATCTCAGGAGGAATCAAGTTATCATGTGCTTCTAGGATCGTCTGAATAGCGAATTGTAAGCTTTCTAGGTTTAAGCCTTTAGAATTTGAGTTAGGCCAGTTTGTGGGAAAAGTATTTCTAAAAGGAGGTTTGTAAGGCCCTTTGCTTGAAGAAGCTTCTTCAACTGATCTTTTCAAATCTATAACTTGATTAGACAACTTCTGAACGACCTTCTGTAAGTTTTCTAGATCCAAACTATCTGGTTGAGTTTTGTTTTGGGGAGGTCTAGGAAGGATCTCGATTTTCCTTTTGGAGGCTGAAGTAGTCTTTGCCTCGTTACAGATATTGTCTTTTAGGCTGAGAATATCTTTCTCAATTTGACTCGCCTCTTCGAAGGCTTCTAACAATGTGGCTTTCTTGGACCTCTTTACCCAAATGGATATATTTTGGTGTAAGGCTTTGGTATAGTATGTGACGATGAGATTTTTGGTAGGCATAAAGCCTGTGGGGATTCGATTTTTTAACGTTAGGAACCTTTGATTAAAGTTTTTTATCTTTTCTTTGGGGTTCATCTTTAAACTAGAGAGTTCCATGACTAGGACTTCAGGGGATTTGTCGTCTCCAAATTTTTCAAGGAAACAGGACTCGAATTTATCCCATGACACAATGGTGTGGGGTTGTTGGGAAAAGTACCAGGTAGAGGAATTGCCTTCAAAGGTGTAGGGAAAAAGCCTACATACTACATCTTTGTGTTCAAAAATACGGAGCCTAATGGCTAGCATGAATTTTTTGATATGATATTCAACAATCTTCTTGGAGTCTAGGTCAAATTTAGGGAGCCATTTCTCCGGATGTTTAGGCAAAGGATGTTGGGGCCCAGGTATGGCCACTACATCTTGATCGAGCCAAGGTCTGGTGAGATTGTTCGGATTTTCCATAGGTGTGGGTGGTGTTGAAGGATGAGATGAGGAACTACCTTCATCTGATGATTCTTCTCCAGAAGAAGAAGGAGATGAAGGGGGTGGTGATGGTGGAATACCAGATCCTCCTGTTGCAGGAGTGAGGATATGATCTGGATCTATAGGGTTTAAGGTAAGATCAGTACCTTCAAGTTGCTCCCTGATATCAGAGAAGTCTAATGGTTGGTTCAAAGGACGACCTGGTTGTTTGATACGGGCCAAGGCATTTTGCGTTCTTATGAGGGATTGGCGAACAATTTCTTGTACATCGGCCCCTGGGGGGTTTGGAGTTACTAGTTCAACGGTGATCCATGGATTGTCGTTTGATGTGGTTGCTGTTTGGGGGACAATGT
This sequence comes from Picea mariana, assembly GCA_032191745.1. Lineage (NCBI taxonomy): Eukaryota > Viridiplantae > Streptophyta > Pinopsida > Pinales > Pinaceae > Picea > Picea mariana. The sequence continues at coordinate 6,682 of JASDQU010298695.1, forward strand.
TGTCGTCTGAATGACTTCTTGTTACTATAGGTGAGCGGGTAGATGGGGGAGGAGTCTTGTGACTTCCTTGTGCCATTAATAGTATTCAGGCCCTCCTTCTAGCGCCATTTGTTGACGGGCGAAATTGACCACTCGTCAACTAGAAGAGTGAATCTGGTCCAGGGTTGTCTAATTAACCCAAGCCATTTGGATTAATTCACTCTGATGGGGTTAGCGGCTCTGTTGGCCGATCTAAGTTCTAAAGAAAGCGAAAAATAACTAAAGGAGATACAATAACTTACTAAATAACAATTACTAAAATATATATGTACATCTAAATATATATATGTACATTTTATTTAAATAATATATGTATAATAGTTCTATATACAATCTGTACAAATCATGAGTTTTAATCTAAACTCATAAAAATCGAATGTAAATTGGTTCCTTTAACAACAGTAATAAAGAAAGCAAAAATACTATTTAATTTTTTAATTTGTTTTCTTGGATTTATACATTCATAAAATCAAATATTAAACTACTTAATTCAACATAAAATTATAGATAGTGGAAATCATTCTATATATAAAAAAATCTATAGTTAGGAGGCAAATGAAATAAAATAACAGACTAACCTGTTTATGCATCCAATGTCTGTACAATAGCCAATATCCACTCACCTTATCTGAGAAGTAAACCTGCAACGAATCTCAAGGTTGCTTTGAACAAATGCGAAACAATATGTCAGAGATTGAGTTTTGATAACAAAACATATAACGGACATAGTTACAATGATCTTATGATTTACAAGTGACTACAATGATATAAATCTTCTTGTAAGAACTTGTAGTTAAACATTCAATAGGAAATAAGAGATAAATATTAGATTTGTATCGAATTAATGATCACACTATATTATATCTGAAACGTGAGATATGGACAGCATATGAAAAGAATTATCTCAAATCACAATAAATCATGAAGACAAAAATCTATCATCATCTATTATCATATCGAGATAAGCAGAACTTAAATTAAAACATAATACACAAAAGCTAAAGTTGTAATATGTATTATGTCCCATTCAAGTCTATGTGAAAATATACATACTTTAGCCCCAGGCCAAGATGATCCACTATTTACAAAATGATAGGTTTATAAAGGTCTCAGGAAACATAACTGTTTATGTTCCTGAGATAAAATTTGTTTCAAAAAATAAAGGGGGATGCAACCACCCTGATTTTACTAAATATCCAAAAACTAACAATAGTCTATTTCTATTTATTCAAAATACATCATAGATATGACTGGGAGATCTTAAAAGTGCYTCAGATCAACTTTGAAATCATGGACCCCTGAATTATCCTGAAAGCAAAAGAAAATGGGAAGATTTCAGATATGTTTTCTGTCATTAATWKAGACAATTCGATTTTTCTTAACTGGCTACAGAATCTTGCGATTCTGTAGCTAGTTATAATAGTAAATGAAATCTCATTTTATTCAATAAATAAAACAGGCTAATTTAATAACGAAAATAATTTATTCAACAAACCAAATAATCTAACTTAAGAATGACAACAATCATGTTATTAAATTAAAAAAATCATACCTCTAATCATGAAATCAAATCGTATCATGAAACTTTGGAGTTAACGATGGCTGTAGATGCCTCTACATTTTTAAATATCACATGACCTGTGGTTTTCATACACTGCTCCTTTCCTTGGATGATATATTCAAGCCTGTGGTTTTCATTTGTTAAAACATCAACCTGGTCTTTTAAAAACTTAACCTGTGACTGTAGAAATGGGACATCAGTATAGTATCTATCGATCCATGATAGATAGACATTGTATTGTGACTGTGTGACGTTTGCATCAAAATGAACAAGATTATGAATCAGAGAACCCTCCATATGGATAGTAGATTTATTGCAGATATGGACACCAAGAAACTCTGGATTGTCTTTCAAACAAGGAGGAAAATTATCGACAAAGTTATAGGGTCAGTCAAGGTGTGGCCCGAATGAGACAGGGTCTTCCTCTGCAAGGAATTTGTCAATTTTAAAGTCTGAGATTTCATTAACCTCAATCATGCTGATCGCATCTGCACGAAAGTTTGTCTCATTTTGAAGACTTTGAGAAATTATCCTGCCAGCTCTTTTGTTTTTGAAATTGAAATCAACATTACTTTTAAACTTCTTTCTTGTAGGTTTCCTTACAATTTTAACATAGTCCTTTGGATGTGTAACCAGTTGACTAGCCTGTTGAATGACCTTAGGATAAATCAAGGGTTCGTTGTTAGGGGAAGAGACACAAGTCCGGGGAGGTGAAAGAGATGTCGTCTCGTGGACAAGGGTTTCCTCAACTACGAGTTTATCTACTTCTCCCAATTCAGGGTTACCATAACCATTTCGTGTTATAAACGAATCCCAATAGTCATTTTGTGATTCTAACTGATGTATGAGGATGATTTTAATCAGGCCGTGATGAAAAAGACTAGAGTCTGACCTCTGTTTCTTATATCTTTTCCCCATTTTATATAAACTTCTGAGTAAGTAATATGGCATGTTCAAAGGGAAACCCATAAAAGTCATAAACAGGTGTAAATGATACAAAAATACAAGCCTAAACCATCCCTCACATGTAACAAATTGCCTTACCATAATTAGTAATTCATGCCACCGAGCTTTTAGGAATGAAATTGGCATACCTCTATCACAACTTGTTATTATCCGATATGTAAATAACAGGGTCCAAGGGACTTCCTCCACTTTCACGTTTTTAAACCATTTCTGACCACTCATTGGCAATCACGTGGCTTGACTTAGGAGATCCTTGGTAACCTCCACTTGCACATCACCAACTTTCTCCCTACAACCATCAAAGGATAAGGAGAATTCTTGGGCAACCAGAAGATTAAAACCCTGAAATTTCCTGATGAAAACATGCCAGACATTTCTTTCCAAATCTTCCCTGGCATCGTCGTATAAGAGCAGGGTTTGGATACCATTTGGTTCGATTCTTATGACAAGAGCCATACTGGACAGGAGGGTAATCAAAGAACAACATACAAGTAGGGTTTGTGAAAATGAAATAGATCCATAACCCCGAGCCCAACAATGAACGGTGCAAAGACTAATACGATGGGATAGTCGTTTAACCAAAACGCATGTGAAGAGGTTTGTAAAACCCGAGGCCATCCTAAGAAGTAATGGCATTCCGCAAATCATATGCCACCTTGGCATTGAGTATGAGCTAGGACCAAAATATTGAAACGAAAATGAGTGCACGCATCATGGATTTGATTTCAAAGTTTGGGTAAGTGAAAAATCAAGAGTTTTGTAAAAGAAACGTAACCAAGGATCAAACCAACACTATACAAAAATCAAATGGTGGGGGTCTTTCGTTCATAAAGCCATCAATCTCCTAGGCATGCTTCGAATTGAAAGGATCACAAACAAGGAGAGCAACATCTTCATAGCAAGAAATCAAAATTCTGTAATAAACCATATGAGCAATTTTCCTTTAGTGAAATTTTAAAACAAAATGGTAATTGCAGTCGCAAGTTTTCATGCTTTCAGTCATGAAAACGAAGCATGAATAGACGATAGGTAAAAAGCGATGATTTACAACTGTGGTTTCAAAAACTGTTCATGAAGAGTAATGAAATCACATGACCCTGTGTAGGCATCTTATGTAGGTCATTTAATAAAAATAACAATTATATTATTGTTGCCAACATGTAGCATTTTCTTCCAAATATTCTGAAGTGATTCACATTTGTTGGTCTTCCTTTCCATAGCTCGTAGGGAGTTTTGTCATTGTTGTTTTTGAGCATTACTTTGTTTTGAATGGGAACTATTGTATACACTGCATGTGTCCAAATAATATTTGTCAATTTGGAATCCATTAGCATTGTTCGAGCCATTTCCTGTGTAATTAACATCCATAATGCTCCTTTGTCTCTGAACCACTCTCTAAACCAATCTATGAATCCATGCTCTCATCCACTGTCATATATCTGTCCAAACCTACTAAGTGTTCTTACAAATCCATCATTGTCCATACTTTCCAAGACTCTACTGCACAATTGTCCATAATGTTGACCTATTTATTAATATACTATCATGAATTTGTCACTACTACAACTATCAAACTATACTTTTACTAATTGACTTCTCTGGATCTATCTACTCAAACTATGTAAGCTACTTGAAGGATGGTTCTTTGGTCTTTCACATATATCGCATATACTCCCCCTGTCTAATATTCATGTTACCTAGGAGTCTCTAAGACAGATGTCTCAGAACAATTACTTCTCTGATGTGTATTCATCATCATATTCATTGGTAGATTCATCATCTCTCTGATATCTGACTTCTTTCTTTTTGTCTATGGATTCATATTTCACTACAATGCCTGAAAGTAAAATCTCTTGAACCTATTCCTTATTTACCTGTCCTTCTTTTCTTTTAGTTATTTTCCAAACCTTTATGTATCTGACATCTTTCTTTTTCTCTGTAGAATTTTCTTCATCTCGTTTTATTACCAATCTTACGATCTCTAGGACCTGGTTTTTTTTCACTTATTCTTCATGTTTTCTTATCCATACTTTCTTATATCTGATATCAATGTTCTCTTTCATGGAAGTATCGATCATTCTTCTACAACAACTAGCTATGTGTCTATAGTTATGACATTTGTAACATTCAATGTTAGGTGGGTCCACATAGGCATTTCTTTCTTGAACATTTTTATAATCCCTGCAATCTGCAACCTTATGTCCAAAGTTAGTACAATAAAAACAATGACCATAAAGTAAATTTGCATACCTGGGAGTGAATGATCTTATTTTTGGTGTAGTCCTTTTGAATTTCTTCCTTGACTGGTCATGATCATGATTGAAGCTTCTTTGTGGCTTGAACATAGATGGTCTTCTTGAAGATGTATCTTTAATAGTTTTTTTAGATTCTGGTTGACCATGATTTCTTCCTTTGAGTACTTTTGCATAACTCTTACTATTTTATTCATTCCTCTTTTCTAGAAACCTATAGTGCTTCTCTTCATTCTCTATAAATGATGTGGATGTTTTTGTCTCTTCAATGTTCTTGTTGAGATTGAATATTTTACTTCTCAATGTGACAACTTCTTCTTCAAGATTCTCGACCTCTTCTTTTTTCTTCATTATCTGAGACTTCATGACTTCTTCTATTCTTTTCGCTTCTTCAAGATGGATTTTTAATGTGATTGTTTATTCTTCAAGTCCTTTCTCTTCTTTACCAAACTCTTCCTCAAGTTGGTTTATATCATTAGTTCTTTCCTTAAAATGATTTGTCAATATATTTTCTCTTATTTCTTCTTCTTCCTTATGTGCTTCTATGTTGGCTTCCAAATACTTCTTTTGATCTTTAATATTTTCTTCGATATTTATAGCTTCTTCTAGTTGAGTTCTTAAGTTATTGATGACCTATTGGGATTCTTCAAAAATGTGATAACTTTTCTTTGGTCTCATCAATTTTTTCTTGAGTGAATTGTTTTCTTCTCTTAGTTCATCTGAAGCACTGATCAATTCTTCTTCATAATTGTCTTCTTTTTCAATTAGTTTTTTTGTCTCATTTCCTTCATGGAATTCTATTTCAAGGTGTCTGTGCTTTTCATAATTAAATAAAAACAACATACCTCTGTTGATTATGTAATCTTCATCTTCTGAATATGTTTGACATGGTGAACATATTTCTTCTTGATTTCTGCCTGCGTCTTCTTTGGCATTTTTTTAATATGCGATGGGTGAAGAATATATATCATGTAACTTATCCAAAATTTCTTTGGCTGATGAACATTTACCAACATTTTCTCCTACCAGATTAGGTAATACTTCCCAGATGAAATCCATTGCTAATTTTTTTATTCTTCTTCAATTCTGTCTTGGATGCAGTCTTTTCCCTTTTTTAACTATCACATCCTTTAATGATTGATAGCCAAATATAATACCCTTGTTCCTGTAAAATAATTTCGTCCTTCCAATGTTTAAATTGTTTCTTGAAGGAACCTACTCTGATACCAATTGTTGGATTAGTGAGAGGGGGGTGAATCAGTAATAAAGAAATTTAATCCTTTTTAACCATAAAATGAAAGTGTTATATCAATGTAGCATTATCATCCAATAGTTGCAGAGTAGATAAACAATGAACAAATGAGCAATCATACACATACACATACACAATACACCAGATTTGTTATGTGGAAACCCAAAGCGGGAGAAAACCACATAATGCTTTTTATTATATGTATTTAAGAATTACATTCATTGGAAGAACCAACTTCCTTTGTTTTCTAGCTACAACTGGAATGAGGCTCCAACCCCCTAGTTTCTCAAGCTACAACCTGTGGGAACCTCCAAATCACCAATTATTTGGATACAACCCCCTATGTTCTCTAGATACAACTGGAAGGTGGCTACAACCACTTGTCATTGCCCCGTCCAACCACCCTGACGTAGAAGTAGAATGATGGAACCACTTTCACACTATCACTATGAGATATATTGTTGTAAACATGTACCAATTAACCTGCACCAAACAACCTGTAATCAACCTGTACCATAAACAACATGTAATCAACATGTACCATAAACAAGTGCATCAACCATGCACCAACCTGTACCTTAATATGTACCATCAACAAGTGCATCAACCATGCACAAAATGTGTATCAATCATGCATCAAATACACATAAACTACGACTCATCAAGATGTACCAGCATCATCAACTATACACCTCATGTATGTGCCAACTCATCAACTACTTGTCTCAACCATGTACCCAACATGTACCTCAACCAAAAGCCCTCATCAATTTCATCATACAAATCTCATTTGTAACTCTGTAATAGACCTTTTGTATATGATCACATACCTACAAACCTTTCTTAACTTTAACAACAAGAGACTAGCATTTTCATCAAACTTTACTTTAGTCTCACATGACTAATTTTAGATTAGCCAACAACCCTAACTTGAAATAATCATAACTATGTACCTATAATGAATAAAAATATGAAATTAGTACACAATCTTCTTCAATTTATTTTATGGAATTTCTCCAGGTTTCACTACTATTACACATTATTTTCGTCATCCCTATGATCGTTAATGATGTAAACCTATCTATTACCTTTAGAGGGGTCATAGTGGCCTAAGTTCCTGAAGAGAGAAGGAAGAAGAAATTTTCCTGAGAAAAGAAGTTGCTTTTTTCTATGTAAAAACCTTATAAAAAGAAATGTACGCAGGTTGCTATATAGGCAGGGTGCGGAAATGACCAATTTCCGCAGGTTGCTATATAGACAGGGTGCGGACTTTCCGCAGGTTGCTAT